>JAJDON010000106.1:25000-34671 GCA_022036555.1 Microstegium vimineum | reverse complement strand
TATTATTATTTTATTTAATTTTAATTAATTTATATTTTATTATTTAATATTTTTAATTTTAATTATAAATTATATTATTTTTATAATTATTATATATTTTATATTTTATTATTAATTTATTAATTATATATTATTTATATTATTTTTATTATTTATTTTATATTTATTATATTAAATATTTTAATTTTATTTTTATTTTATATTAATATTATTATTTTTATTTATATTAATTATATTTTATTTATATTTTTTAATTTAAATATTATATTAATTATTTAATTTTTATATTATTAATTTTATTATTATAATTTATATTTTTAATATTATATTTATTTTTAATTTATTATTATTTTTTATTTTTATTTATTTTATAATTTTATTTATATATATAATATATATTTTATATTATTTAATTTTAATTAATTATTTTATTATTTATTTATTATTTTATATATTATAATATTATTATATTATTTATTTATTTAATATATTATAATTAATATTATATTTTATATTATATTTATATATATTTTAATATTTATAATTATATTATTAATATTAATATTTCTTTTATAAATATATTAATTTATATATTAAAATATATATATTATATTTTTATATTATTAATTTATATTATATTTTATATTTTATTTTATATATTTATATATTTAATATATAATAATAATTATTTTATATATTTATAAATTTATTTAATTTATTATAATTTTATATTATTAATTAATTTATTTTATAATATTAATTATTATTAAATATAATTAATATATTAATTATTATATTTATTAATTTTATTATTAATTTATAATTTTATAAAATTATATTTTATATATTATTTATTAATTATATTTTATATAATTATTATTAATATATTATAATTTTTATTATAATTATTATTAATTTAATATAATTTTATTATAATAAATTTATATTAATATAATTTTATTAATATTTTATTATAATATTTAATTAATTATTATATTATATAATTATATATTATTTAATATATATTAAATTTTTAATAAATTTATATTAATTAATATATTATAAATTATTATTTATTATTAATTTAAATTTATTTTAAAATATTTAAATTATATATATTTTTATTATAAATTTAATTTAAATTATATTAATATTTATTAATTAATTAAAAATATAATAAATATTTTTAATTATAATATTTTTAAATTTATTATTTAATATTTTTATATAATATTAATAATTTAATATTTTATAATTTTATTTTTAATTTTTATTAAAAATTATTTATTATAAATAATTATTATATTAATAAATATTATTATATTATAAATTATAAATATATTATTTATCATTATTTAATATTTTATAATATATTTATTATTAATTTAATTTTATATAATTAATTATATAAATTATTATATTTATATTAATTTTAAAATATATTTTAATTATATTTTTTATATTAATATTTTAATTTATTAATATTTTATTAATTTATATTTATTATTATTAAATTTATATTATTTATTAATATTTATATTTATTTATTTATTTATATATTTATATATAATTTATAATTATATTATAATTTATTATATATTATATTTATTAATTTATTAATAATTATTATTTTTTATAATAATTTTTTTTTATATATTTTTATAATATATATAATATTATTATTATAATTTTATATATTATAATTAATATTTTTTTATATTTTTTTATATTTTATAATTTATTATTTTTATTATATATTTAAATTTATATTTATTTTTTTATTTAATTTTTAATTTATTTTTTTATAAAATTTATTTAATATTATATATATAATTTATATATTAAATATTTAATATAATTTATAATTAAATTTTATTTTTATATAATATATTTTTAATATTAATTTTTAAATTATTTATAATTTAATTAAATTTAATTTATTTTTTTTATTATATTTTATTTATATTTAATAAATTATAATATTATATTTTATAAAAATTAATATTATAATTATATAATTTATTTTATTTATTAATATTTAATTTATAATATTATTTTTAAATTATAATTATTATTTATTTTTTTTTATTATAATTTTATTATTTATTATTTTATTAATTATTAATTTTTAAATTTTTAAATATTAATTATTTTTATTATTTTAAATTTATATATTAAATTATTTTATATATTTATTTATTTATTTAATATAATTATTTATATTTTATTTATTTTAATTTTATTTATTATTAATTTATTTTTTTTTTTAAAATTATTATTAAATTATTTTATATTTTATTTTTATTTAAAATTTTTATATTAAATTATTTTATATTATTTTTATAATATTATATTTATTTTTTTTATTTTATTTTTTTTTTTTTTTTTATTTTTTTAATTAAATTTTATATTTTTTATTATTTAATTAAAATATTTATTTTTAATTTTTATTTTAATTTATATTTATTTTATTATATATTTTATTTTTATTTATTTAATTTTATTAATAATTTAATTATTATTTATATTTATAATTTATTTTTTATTATTATTATTTAATTTATTTATAATAATATTTAATTTATAAATTTATTTATAATTATTATTTTATTTATATTTAAATTATTATTTTTAAATATATTATATTTTATTATTTTATTATAATTATATAATATTTAATTTATTATTTTATTATAATTATTTAATAAAATATATTTTTATAATTATTTAATTATTAATTAATATTATTTAATTTTTATTTTATATTTTTTTTTTTTATATAATTTATAATTTATTTTTTATTATTAATATTTTAATTAAAATATATTTATAATATATTATTATATTATATTTTATTTTTTATTAATATTTATATTATTTTATTAATTTATTATATATATTTAATAATTTATTTTTTATTTTAATATTTATAAATTATATTATATTTATTTTATTTTAATTTTTATATTAATATTTTTATTTTATATTATTTATTAATTAATATTTTTATTATTATATTATTAATTTTTATTTTTAATTTTTATATTTATTAATTATTTAAATATTTTATATATTTTTTAATTTTAATATATAATTTATATTTATTTATTTAATTTTTTATATTATTTATTTATAAATTTTATTATATTTTTTATATTATTTATATTTTATTTTATTAATAATTAATATTTTTTTATATTATTAATTTATATTTTATTTTTATTATATTTATTTTATTTATTTTTTTTATTTTTTTTATAATTTATTTATTTTTATTAATTTTAATATTTTTATATTTTTTTTTTTTTAATTTTTATTATTTATATTTTTATATATTTTTAATTTTTTTTATTTTTTATTTTTATTTATTTTTATTTTTTTAATATTATATTTTTTTTTATATATTTTATATTTTTTATTTTTTTATTTATTATTTATTTTTATATTTTTATTTTTTTTTTTTATTTTATTATTTTTTTTTATTTTTTTATTTTTTATTTTTTATTTTTTTATTTTTTTATTTTTTATTTAATTTTTTTATTTTTTTATTTTTTATTTTTTTATTTTTTTTTTTTATTATTTTATTTTTTTATTTTATTTTTTTTTTTTTTTTTTTTTATTTTTTTTTTTTTTTTTTATTTTTTTTTTTTTTTTTTTATTTTTTTTTATATTATTTTTTATTTTATTTTATTTTATTATAATTTAATTTTTTTTTTTTTTTTTTTTTTTATTTTTTTTTTTTATTTTTTTTTTTTTTATTTTTTTTTTTTATTTTTTTATTTTATTTTTTTTTTTATTTTTTTTTTTTTTTTTTTATTATTTTTTTTTTTTTTTTATTTTTTATTTTTTATTTTTATTTTTAATTTTTTTTTCACCACATACAAGAATTCCGTTGAACAGGACTGGGCACGGAAACGCACAGAGGCACAAGACTATGTGATTCACGACTGAAGAAGCAGGCTCTTGAAGATGAATACTAACGTGAACTACTCCATAATCCAAGTCTATTATACTGCATCTTTAAACAGGTTACCAAGTAGATCAATGGTTCAGACAATTGAGACTGACTATAACTATTCAGAACAAGGAAAGATTAGAAATAGACTTGAATGCCCAAGTTTTCACCAATTAGGACTTGCTATTGTATGGCTGACTTATCTTATGTTGCCATAGTTTGAAGGGCATGGAGATCATTTATATCTCAACTGAGACCTGTCCTTTATTTTGCCGTTTCAAATGTTGTGGCTGGTATAGGTAGTTCTGACCTTAGTTTTTGCTTTACCCCTGATCTTGGTCACCTGCTGAATTAGCCACCATACTAGTTTACTTAGGTTAGGTAGTAAACATAAAGTTTAAATAATACCTCCATGGTCTAAAGTGATCTGTAAACATGGGAAGGGAGTAAACCGCTATATCCTTGAAGTTCTCCTTTTCCTAAACCCGCTTTGTATGGTGGCTCAGATTCCTGAATGCTCCAAGATTACCAAAGAGGAAAGAGACTCTTCTTTGCCGCTCACTCTGTGACCTTAAGCCATGAAGAAACATCTCCGGAGGCTTCCACTGGTATTCTCTGTAAAGATGCCGGGGGCTCTTCGAAACCCGCATTCAACCCCCTCAAGTGGAATAATATGCATCATGGCCATGTTTCAGCCTTCCCAGCACCGAAGCTCTCTATGGATGCATTTAGATCCCATTATAACACAAGCCATTTTGCGTAATTTGGAAGGTTCTGGCTCAGTATTGCCTATGGAAACTGATGAGAAATTTGTCTTTCATTCGGGGTACAGCCCTACCTTGTAACTGGATCAGGCAGGTATAAAACGTTCAAAGGATACAAGAAAAGATGGGAGACATTAACAACACAGAACTCATACAATTTACGACTGCACAAAAGAGTAGGTAAGAGAAACTTCCACAAATTTTTTGCCGACCTGATGTTCTTGTATGATCTGGCATAGCCCTGGCTTTATGCCATCAACAGGACCATTATCATGATACCTGTTACATGCAAAAATTCTTCGAGCGAGCTTTGTATCATGCTGATCAGCTGAGAGATTATCAGACAAGAGCATTATAGCTGCAGATCGCAGGCCTAGGATCGAATTGATTGAAAGGCCGAGAGGAAAAATTCATCATTGCAAACACTGCTGCAAGGAAACATCGCAAAAGTAACCTCGAAGTCGCAGTACATGAAAAAGAGAACAGACACCAAAAACTGAAGTTCCATTTAAAAGTAGCCACAGTAAGATCTCAGAGTATTCGTTCGTTGTTGTGAACAAATGTGAAACATGCTTCCGGCTATTACAAAGTCCACACAAGGAAAAGTGGTTCATATGCCTATACATGAACGACAGGGTACTTTGCCAAAGTCGGTCAACAGCAAAGTTAAAAACCAATCAGCAATCATAAGGAAAAGAAAGTAAAGTTACTACGCGCCGAAACCATAAAGTGGCATTGACAGAAAACATAACAAACCTCCTAGCTTGGTCTAGTTAGTTTGAACACATGCAAAATGACCATGTGAGCTCAAATGGTACCGTCTTTTGCATTTCAGCTCATAAAAATTATCACATATATAGTAGTTATGTGGCTAAGTACAAAATTGTGTTCTAGTCATCTGAGAGCATGTCACACAAAAGATGTGTCACCTAAAAACGACATAAATAATTAGACGATTGGACCATCTCACCGTTTTTGTAGCTTTGGAAATCTGTAGCGAATTACAGATCCAAAATACATACAATGCGATGTATCCTTCCTCCCTAGCTAATTAGGCCCACTGTTACAACAAACACACCAAACTTTCGGTGACAGACTTAGAAAAACTCGGTAAATCCAGGTTGCCTAAGGATGACAAGTAACAAAAGGCATTCTTGACACAAACACTAGAAGGTTCACTCTTTACCCAACATTCTAGGACTGTAGCAAACACGCACCTCCTAAGAATGCCCAAACAGACGAACTTTATTATCCATGCCACTCACTGCCCTCCCCCAGCAGGTGTAGGAAGGAATCCCCGTCTTCCGCCGATTGTGTTTTATGGGTTGCATTTCGGAACGAGACCAAATTAGACATTTTACATATATATACTGCCTCAGTGTTAATTCTGTGTAGCACTACTCCTTTTCTAACCTGTTGCGAAATTAAAGTGATTTGGTATGAAAAGGAAAAAAAAATCAACCTCTGTGCCTTATTTAGTTGCATAAAAAACGCTTCCCTCGCAGACTCCACAATTCCACATGGCTAAAATGTGGAAATGTTGAAATCACACTCTCTCTTGTAGTTGCAGGTAGTTGTGTCACCACTGAAGAAACAGAACATAGTATAAAAACCAAGGGATGAGGATAAGACATCGACAATAAACATTTCAATAAGAAAAGACCAGCAAAAAATAGAGCAGTATTCTGCGAGTTGCTCTCTATCCTCTTAAATTTCTTGATTTGATCACCTGTCGGTCATTGACTTGGTTAATATCATTTTTTTTATCGTTTCATCAACTTAAAACACTGATCATATGTGCGATGGTCAGCTAGGAGGTCTCCCTTAGTAACCTAGGGAGCCCTTCCTAATTCCTATTTAGGCCAATTTTTTTTCTCTCGTCGCAGCATGTTTGTATTCTAACATGGTGAGTGGGACAGAGCTGTCTGGGTTACTTGTTCTTTCTTAATGATGATGCATGTTATGAGTTGCACCCACACTGTTCTGACAAAAGCTCTGATATCTGAGTACGATAAGATTTTTGTTACACCCTTCTTAGATATCAGGAGTACGATAAGAATTATGTTGCACACTCTTAGTTGTACAACAATAGTTCAGATGAACTTTCATGTGACCCTGGGACAATATCTTTGCTATAGTACTCATATTATAATAAAACGGCTTCAACTCCTTGGTTGTTTTGGTGGCATGTGGCTTTGGAAACATAGAAATAGAAGGCAATCTTACGGGGATTTTCTCCAAATCTTTTTGCCCTCTGCGGGTATAAGAGCTGAGGCAATGTTATGGTTTATGGCTCGCGCCCAAGGTTCCGAAGCCTAAGTCCATACTTGTTTTGCTCGCCGGTTGTTTGTTGCGGTTAAGGTTTGGTGGTGAATCCCTTTTTGTAACATTTTATCCCCTCAGGGGTTGCTGAGTCATCTAGATTCCTTTTTCTCCTTAATTAATGATATGCCACTAGTATAGAACAGACCTTCCGTTCAGTACATTAGTCTTGGCTAAATTGGGCCGGGAAGACTAATGTGTGAGCATTAGTTTCTAGGTCCAAGTTTCTTGGGGTCGGAGAGGGGGGGGACCTTTAGCCTCGGTCATGTGAGGCCTTCGTTTCGGCTAGAATGGGCCCTGCACTTGAGGGTCATACCCACCATACATTCAGCTCCTATTTTGAACTGTCTTTCTGCAAGTTATATATTCAACGCTGTCCTAAAGAAATATCGTAAAAGGTTTAAAAACTGAGTCAGGTTAGTCTAGTGTAAAACAACTTATTTCTTTATTAAAAACATGGGAACACATTATTTCAACCGCACAAAGGAGGGGAGGATACATAAGAACCGTAGAGGCAGAAATAAGAGGACGTTACAATACTAGTCCATCCAACTCTTCCTAAGTAAAAGCACATTCTCAGCATAATCCTATCCGTTATCAGTCTCTGGTGGGTCTCTGTTCCACGAACCCCAATACCAACAGATTTTTTGTCATGGAGACCCACAACAAAATAAGCAAGCTTCACGCTTGCTCTGCATTGATGAGTTAAAAATTATCATCCTAAGTTCAATGTTTACAAAGGAAACATCCACACGTCTAAGCCCGCTACCAACTTCGGTTGTTCAATTGTGCATAGATGCCTTCAATGAACAGGAATGCAAGCAGTGTGCCCACAAAAAATAGGGTTCCAGCTTAACAGCATCACCATCACAAAGTCAGGTTCAAAAGCTACTTTAGGATTGATCAGTTATATCCCATGGACCCTTCCAAAAAAGCATGATGTCTTTAACCAACTCAAAATAATTTATAGAAAAGGCTGGTCATTAGTTTATAAGCAGAATCCAGAAACCAAAAGTTACAAAGGAACAAACTAATGAAGGGAAGAAAAAAAAAAGAAAGCGGCCTAAAGAACTTTAAAATTGTCTGTTAGTAACTGTTTGAAATAATCAGAATATCTTACTTTCAGTCGGTATTCCTCAAACCTGATGGCACTACACAAAGATATTACCTGGCAAATACGCCCCTCTCAGGAGTGCTTTAGTGGTATATTAACAAATCTCAGAAGGCTGCCGCATGGCCTCGCCACCAATTATCCAACACGTGCAGGGAGTCTGCACAAAAAATTAATATGTAGTTGTGTTACATCAGCAACACATTATTAAGGTCTGCTACTATTTTCTCAGTGCCAATGATTTTTTACTCTGGTCATTAAAAGGAGAATAATGTAGGTCAACATGCACGAGGACCTAATGGTTAGAATGAAATATAACACGATTCGACTACATACAGGGCGAATAAGCAGAATCAAACTGAGGTTAGCTTAATTTCATTTAGTAGTTTACAAGACAGACGGCCAAGCTGAACTTGGGGCTGCAGGTCTGTACCATAAACATAAACGTTAAAACTTTCAAAACTTAGCAAGCAATAGACAGCATCAAAGCTTATGAGATCCTTCTTCGTGCCCATGGAGTTAACCACACCTTGTCTATAAACCCATGCACAGGGAAACGAATGGATTTCGCTCCAAATCAAGAAGTGGGTACTGCATTCACAACCAGTCAGATGCTATCACAGTCGGCTCGCAACGAGCGCCATGATGTTCCCCAACCACCAGGCTATCAGATACGTTGTAACATGCTTACCGCAAATGGAAGGAGGAAAGCAGCTTCTATGCTAAGCTCATGAGATGCTCCATCAGGTCCTTCGCGATTCAGGTAAATTCCCATGCTTCTGCCAATAGAGCAAGCCCTATGCCATGTACAATAAAGGAGATAATCAGTACCCCTAGATCCACCGGTCCTAACACAAAACAATTCAATTTGAAAACATAATACATAGATTTTAAGCAATCCTATGTTTTTGAAACATTCACAAAAAAAAAATGTACCTAATATCCAGGTATGTTACCCGCTACCAATTGTCCCTTCTTATTCTCAAGAATTATACGCATGATTTTCTTTAACTAAAAACACCCCGTCTCTGGGAAAAAGGCAACACAACGTAATTCAGTCTCATTGGGTTAATCCTCCATGGAAAACTCAACGGCTTCTTGCAGGCAAATTAGAATGCACAACGCGAGGAGTGGGCACATGCGTCCAACAGATAGCATTTTTGCATTGTATTCTTTTTTGGTGTAGCGATAAACATATCCACACATGGTGATCCATTCAGTGATTTATATGTCCAAACATCTGACCTTTACACCTACTAGGAACTTACTAGTGCTCTGAGCAATGCAGTCTAACATAGCTATAAACTGCAATGACAGTTCTTACAGCAAACTGCAGGAAAGTTTGCGACTAATTGCTAGTCAGATGAGGCTAGCACTGAGAGTATTTTATGCAAGCACAGTTCCAAGAGCCACCAGCTAAGAAGCTCCAAATGTCCTGTCCAGAAGCACGATATGCAACCAACTCACCAAGGAGTCTTGCAACAGAATAACCTCATCTTCTTCCAACTACGGTTTTCTA
>JAJDON010000106.1:0-15000 GCA_022036555.1 Microstegium vimineum | reverse complement strand
ACAACTTTGGTGTTTTTTTTTGGGAAGAGAAGGGGCTATCCTAATTCGTACCATACTCTTTGTCACTCCATCTAATAAAGGTCCTTTTTATTAATTAGTCGAGTTTGAAGTAGCTCTAACACCATTGACGTATAAGCTACTCTCCTAATGCCGAACTGGGAGGATGATAGAAGCCCAATCTTGTTTTATCATTGGCTAAGCTAAGTTGGAGATGCTTAAAAACCTTGTCAAAGGGGCCACAAAAACATGCCGACTAATGGCACATTGGACCAATTTCATGTTGATATCAACCTCTCTCACACCTTTAATTCTACAATCTTTGGGTGGAATAAACTCACACTACAGAAAAGTTTTTTTAGAGAGTTAAAATTGGTGCGTTTTTCATACTTTAGTACAACAATGACCGTGTAGATATTTATATATATATATATATATATATATCTACATATATATATTCTATATATCTAGGTGATTTTATTAAGTTAGCCGCCCTCCAAAAATAATTTTAGGGGTGTTTATTAAGAGTAAACTAATCCTTCAAAGTGGTTTCAGTGGTTGGCTTAGTCAACTTCCTCCATTTTTTTAAAAAAAACTTTAAAAAACATTAAAATAAAAGGTATTTTATATTTCCTAAGGGACTACCGACCTAGTATATCGCAATTTTTTTTTCTGAAGTATTTAAAACAAGTGCATGCAAACATGAGAGATCTATCTGTCTGCAACCACCTCTACCATACACCATACTTGTGACCAGCTTTTATGATATATATATATATATATATATAGTATATATATAAATTTATATATATATATATTACTATCTTTTTTTAATAACAATGTATTCCCTCCATTTCGAAAGAATCAAATCCTAAAATTGTGTCCGTCCAACTTTTTTAACTTTAAACTAACTATATTAGATAAAAACGTAACAACATCTATGAATTAAAATGAGTATCCTGTAAAATATATTCTTAGGATAAATCTTAATATAGTTTGATTTCAAAACTTTTAATACTTTATTCTAGAATTTGGTCAAAAAAACACGTTCAACAAAAATGACTTAAGACAACAGATACATCCCTTCTTTCCCATGGACGGAGGGAGTATGAAATAATCATACTAACTATTTTGGGCTTCTAACAGACTTTAAATAAAACAATAATCTATTAAACGTTAGATCTTGTCGAACATACAATTTTTACAAAAAGTGTTCTTCATGCTAGAACATTTGAAAAAAAACAATATTAAAACATTACTAAATTTAAAAATTTAGAACTTGGTATATGTATATGATATCTTAAATTGACTCATCTATAATAGTAGCAACAACCTCTAGACGTCACATTTTTTAGTGGAGGATATATTTAAACCCGCCACATTAAAACTGTCTATATATTCTAGACACGGTCTAGCTACTTAACATAACCATCTCGAAACTGTATTTCCAGGGGTAGTGTGTATTAAGTACGGTGCTACCCGACATTACCCTTTCGACTTTAAAGTTTTTTAAACAGCTAGCACTACCGCAGCTTTATATGATATCTCAACCGTCCGTATTCTTAAGTACTGCTACACCTGCAAATGAAAAGTAGTACAAATGCATTTTGTTGATGAATACGAGACTATGTGATCATCCGTCCACGAATACGTAGGTAATTTAGGATAAATTAAGTATGGAGAGAACAGTATTTCATATCCCTTGTTATCATCGTCACCAACTTCTGGCTTTATTGATCTCACATAATGACTGGCCCTTGGTTTCAGAAAATCTTTGTGTGGGTCGATTATATGGTTTTGAATTTGAAAAAACTAGTTCAGAATGCTTACATTAGGTGAATTTTGTTAGGTGATCATATTTCACGTAAAGGAGAAATTCTTCACTCCCGACCCTCTCACATACCAAAAATTGAGTATCATTTAAGTAGATACAATTAAGGAGGAGCATAGTGCAGAACATGACTGCATTTGTTGGAAGTTTCATGGGCTTTATATTTATTTTGTTTATTTTCGGCGCGGGGGATGCTTGATGGACTAATTGTTTGTGTTTAGGATTAGAGGGGAACCACATGTGGCCGAATTATCTATGCGACGTAGGATGCACGCTGACCTATATTACTATTCCAATCGTATCCAACATATTCAATCCAGGCACGTTTTGACTCCCAAAAACGTCCTAGGAAACTCGAGAAGTAGCTAGCTACTGTAGTTTTTAGAGAGAAGCTGTCACAAACCCACCCTGGCATCTCCCGCTTTGGCGAAGTCGTGCGACGGCCCGTGGTCGCTGCCACCACCCCACCACGCGGTCGGCGTCGGAGCAACGGCGAGAGCTGTCACCTCTTGCGCGCGCGCCATCCCGCCATGGCCACGATCCTCGTCCGGGCAGCGCGGCCACCGCCCCAACCGCGCACCTCCTCCCTTAATCCCGGCAGCGCATCCACCACGCCCTCCACCTCTGCGCGGGACCCGACGGCCGCCGGTGCCAGTGTTCGCGCCGCGTAGGGCACGGACCGGCGCGGACTGCGCGGAGCCCGGTTCCGGGGCAGCCGCCGCTCCGCAGCTCCGTCGTCGGCCGCATGCGTGGCATTGCGTACGCGATCGGCGTAGTTGAGGGGCGGGGGCTGGCAGCGGGGCTGGCGCGCGGAGGGGGTCGCTCGGGAGCAGGGAGGGCGTGCTTGCGCGCGCGAGCGTCTGCGGACGGGTCGGCGTTGTTTTTGTCGCCGTTTTCGCTCGCGGGAAGATTGAAACGGCAGCCTCCGGTGTGTGCTTGGCTGCATGGCGTGCAGTAAGGATGCTTCTTTGCGTGGCGCGCGGTAGGCGAATAGAATCCCGTATGTATTCCGTGTAGCTTTGCCAGTAGGATGTGAGCTCTCTGCTCTCTGCATCGGTCGTTTGCTTGAGGTGCATGCATGCAATGGCAGTGAAAAAGCGAGCCGAGTGCACGCACGTTTCCGCGGCAGAATATAAAGCGTAAACGTACCGGCGAGGGTGCCGGCTTGTAGTGTGCCGGTGGACTGTCTTGATGACAAGTGGGGACGCGCAGGGATGACAGTGTCAGTCTCCAAAGTTCGTTTCTTATCTTGCTTGGGTTATCATAGGCAACTTTTTTTTTTTAGAAATATCCATAGGAACTGCCAACTGGGTGGTTAGGTGGGCCGGACCGATGGTAGTAAACCCAAGTTGCCTACACCAGAGTCAAGGCCCAGTGATACGGGCCATGGCACACAGAATGGGCTAAGTCGTCGACACCGGCGTCACTGTTTTCTTGGCTTAATATCTGCACAACGATTTTGTACCTCCCTGCCTCCCACTCAAAAGAATATCGTTTTAGGGTTTATTAGATTCAAATTATCCTATTTTACTTATTTTAGAAAAACTATCATGAAATTTAACTAAATTAACAACATATTTGACGCCAAATAGATATATATATTGCAAACATATTTTAGGATGCTTAGATATATGTATTTTGTGCCTAAAATAATGATTTACTTTTAATATATTATTGGCCAAATTTCTGTGGTTCGAATGACAGCCCCCGCGCAATGTATGGGTTGATCATAGAAGTTGTCTTGAAATCTCTGAGCTTGCCGAGAAGAATCAAGCATTTTCAAGTACCTTCTTGAAGGAAACCATATAGTGCTTTTTTTGAGCTCTTTTTAGTGGTGTGCACTTTTCAGAAACGTGCACTCACTGTCATGAGTGTAGCTCGGCCTTCCTACATGTAACATAAAGAGTTGGAGGGTTCTAATCTGAAATGCTTCCAATACCTTTTGACTATCGATGCCTGTCTGTTTGTGCGGGAGGCTCGGTTTGGGCAAATTTCTGGTCGCTAGCTTTGCCGTTTGACACACCACAATCTATCATCTATATCTTGGACCGTTCCATTCTCGAATAGAAAAAGTCTTGAGGGACATTGAACGAAAGAAATGGATCCCTGACACACACCAATCGTTTTCCTTCTTCTCCTTTACGGCATGTGGAGCTTGTGGATGTTGAATTAGAATCTCACTACCGTTTAGGCCCAAACAGCTAACGGGCCCTAGGTTACGCCCCTGATTCGTGGGCGCCCAACCTTGTGGTTGGTGGGTCACCGTCGCACAGCGCTATAAAGACAAGGTGGGGGGCGGGGGGGGCGCTAGCACGAGCACGGGTTCACTAGCCGCCGCAACACCCCATCGACATCTAAACCTAATCCGAATCTAGAGGGGCGCTGCCAGCGACGGGATAGCACCACTGACGCGGCGAGCACCGGAATGGCCACCGGGACCCGACAATCGACGTACTGCGACGACCAAGACGGGCATCGGCTCCAACTCAACACCGCCGCGCCACTGCCACCTCCGTCTATTTCGAAAAAGGATTATGTGACTCTCTGGTCGGTGATCTACTACTTCTCTCTCGATTCTCTTGTGCATAGCATACGGACTGCATATACTACTAATTACTACTCGAACTCCACTGGATCTACCTCCGAGACGATCCTAGAACCTAACAATGTATCAGACGCCTCCTATGGAGGATCCATCTGGATAGAGCCGAATCGGTCAACAATATGACACGAAGACACTCCCCTAACCCTACATCTCAAGAACAGTGGAAGGGAATAGGGGAGAAGAACGCAGAACGAACATCGGCTCGGGCGTGAACGACAAACCAAACGAAACCCTAATTTCACAGGGAAACCCCCCGAATCCCCCAAAAAAAAACCCGAACCCCCGGGAACCGGAAATTGGTCGGGACCGCACGAAAAAAAGCCCCGAAACCCGGCCCTTTTGGGGGAACCCGCCCACCGCCCGGCCCCCCGTTTTTTCCCGGCGGGGGGGGAAATCCCCCCGGGCCCCACGGCGGCCGGGCGGGGGGGGGGCCCCCAGCGCGGCTTTGGGCCTTTTTGGCCTCGGGGCCCAAGGGTTTCCCCAGCCCGAATTGAACAGTTTTTTTCAATTTTTTTTCCAAAAAATAAATTTTGAAGAAGAATTGAACGTTTTTTTTGATGCATTTTTCTCTGCTAAATTTTATCCAACGATATCTTTATTTTCAAAAATAATCATATGAAAATATTCTGAAAAAAAAAATTTTTTTGAAAAATTTTTATTTTTTTTTAAATTTCCGAAAGTTAAAAAAATTTTAAATTTTGAACCGAATTTTGATAAAATTTTTTCTGCACAAAAATTTTTCCAACGATAATTTTCGTTCAGGAATAAAAATAAATTAATTCTTCGAAAAAAAAGATTTGAAAATTTTTTATTGTTTCCCCTGCGAAAAATATTAATTTTTCCCCCTGATTAAATTTGAAAAATTAAATTTTTTTGAGGAAAAGAAGAAATTTTGGGTTAAAATTTTTTGTTATTTTTGAAAGGGGTTGTTATAAATTTTTTGTTGTATGGTTTTTTTTTTGAAGGTGTGTAAATTTTGTTTGGTTGTTGTTTTAAATTTTAAATTTGGTTTAAGGAAAGAATTTATATGATGAATGTTTTCACTTTTTTTTGGGAAAAATTTTTAGGGTTAAAGGTGGGAAAATTTAACAACATTCCCCCTAACGGTACAATAGGTGTGGCGGGAGAAGTACGCAGAACTTGATTGGCAAGATGACCTTGCCATTACTTTACCCTGTCCTACTATTTCCCGAGGAACCGGGGAAGAGAAGTGAAACTGAGAAGCATTTTAACGCCCAAAAGGGGACTTTTTCTAAGTCAGTGAAATAAACATTGAACACAGGCTTTGGGTCCCAAACCCAAAAAAAATGTTTTTGGGGGGCAAAAACCCCATTGAAGCCAAACCCGGGGGTTTTCCCGAATACTCACCCCCATACTACCTGAAAGGGTAAGATCAGTTTACTGGGGCTTTCAAGCCCCAACAAGCACCTTTATACTAAACTTGTATTTGAAAAATACAATGGTGGTGGGGTCGTCAGCACAAATTTTAAAATAAAAAAAAAATGGAGCAAAATTTAAAGACAATGAATTTTGGGGGTCAAAGATAAGTTTTTCATTACTTGTCTTTTTTTTTGCCAAAAGAATTCGAACTTTTGCTGTAACTAAATATGATGCCTGAAAACTGGGACATTGAAAACCCCATTGCAATGTGGTTAGGGGGAAGAGAGACTTTAAGTCCACAGGTAATAGCTCATCTTGTAAGGACAAAAAAGAAAAAATTTTTACAAAAACCAAGGGGAAACCCAGTGGGAATAAACTCTCCCCCCAAAGGGCCCCAAGAAAAGGCAATTGAAAAGGGGAAAAAAAAAGGACTCTCAGGAGAGGACTTCAGAAAAATTTTGGGAATGAAAAAAAACCCGTGAAAGGGAAATTTTAAAAAAGGCATTACAAGAAGATTTCCCAGTCACCTGAAAAAGTTTTTTGAAAAAAGGGATGATACTATCACATTTTAGTAAAAACCTTTTTTATGTTTTCGAACACCCTTGGTGGGTTTTTTCAGGCAAAATTTATTTTTGAATTTTTTACAGGGTAAGTGGGGGAGAACCCTGCAAAAAGGAGAAAGAACGATTAAAATTGCGAATGGATACAAGCTGGATTAAGCATTGGCGTCTAGTTTAGAATTAAAAGATGGCTTTGTACTTAAGCTTAGAAATGTCCTCTTGCCCCCTCTTTGCGTGGAATTTAATAAGTGTTTCGAAACTGGGGAGGGTTGATGGTTTTGGGCTGCCCATTTTGGTAAGGCAGATTGAAATATTTGATAATAATAATAAGTGTGTTGGTCTTGCCTTGACAAGACAAGTTTTAAATTTATTTTTCTTTTGCTGAGAATTGAATCATGAATGGGGATGTTGTGAATGAAATGTCCCCCAAAATCTACAAATAAGAAAAGAAGCGGAAGAAAAATGAAAGCGCTTTTTGAAGCTATGGCATT
Source organism: Microstegium vimineum (assembly GCA_022036555.1). Classification (NCBI taxonomy): domain Eukaryota; kingdom Viridiplantae; phylum Streptophyta; class Magnoliopsida; order Poales; family Poaceae; genus Microstegium; species Microstegium vimineum. The sequence goes on along the minus strand of JAJDON010000106.1, from coordinate 8,136 downwards.
GTCTTTTGGGGCCCATATTTCGAGGGGGAAATGAACGTTTAAATAAAAAATCAATTCTTCCGCACTTAGAATTTTTCCGTTTTAGAAAATGTGTTGATTGCATAAAAGGAAAATATGTTAAAAAAAATAAAAAAAGGGAGTTAAACGAAGCACGAGGTTTAAAAATAATCCACACGGACTTTTGGGTCCATTCCCAATGAAAAGCGTGGATGGTTATGATTCGTTCATAACATTCACGGATGTTACTCTGTTATGGCTATATTTATCCAATTAAAGAAAGAACAAAAAATTTTGGGATAAATTTAAGATATTTAAAGCGAAATTGAAAATCAACACAACTTGAAAAAAAAGAATTTTGATCGCCCGGGGTTTGGAGAGTTTTATGGGGGGACTTTTCCCGTAGGCCAAAATTTTAGGCCCTTTTTGAAAGGTTCCTACGGGAAAAAGGGGCATAGTCGCTAAATTTACTCCACCCCGGGGGACCCTTTAGCAAAAAGGAAAGGGGTGAAAGAAAAAACCCGTCCCTTAAGGGAAAATTTTGGTGGAAGCTGAGAGTTACTCAACTCCCGTTGGTTTATGGATGGAGGATAAAAAACCGCCATTCAATACTTAATCGAGTACCAAGCAAGTCGGTGCAGAAAACCCCGTATGAATTATGGACGGGAAGAAAACCCCTTTCACTTAAGCATTTACGTTGTGGGGCTGTCCAGCTGAGGCAAAAGGGTTTTTTAAACCCCAAAAATTGGAAAAAATTTTTGACCCCAAGACGTCAGCTTTCCATTTTTATTGGCTATCCGAAAGACGAAAGGGGTATCGTTTTTATTGTCCCGATAGATAAAAATTTGTTTGAAACAAGACAGTTTTGTTCTTGGAGGATGCCTTTATAGGGGGAGCAAGGGGAAAAACCGGTGAAAAATTTGCCCTTTAGGAAAAAGGGGGTACATGTACCTACTGATGGAAAGAACCATTCTTTAGTTACCTTTCTACCGGGTGTTTGCACCGCAAATACAGGGCGCTGTGGTTGAAACGCCTGTTGTGAGTTTTTCCCATAGCGCAACAAAAAGAACAAAAGGAAACCTGTCCTCAGGAGCCCGTAGAACCAAATGTCGCCTTTTGAGGAAGAACAACAACCGCCCCCTTGGACCAATGCCAGAGGGCCCTTTGAAGGTCTCAAAAAAACTAGAAAGGGCAGCATTTTCCAGATGATTATGAAAAATTTTTGAAACTGAAAAATTCCATATGGAGGGTGACCCAAAACTTTTTAAGAAGCCCGAGAACGGCACTCATCAAAGTTTGGTTTTAGGCCCTGGAAAAAATGAAAGAAATTATGAAACCAAAAGGGTTTTGGGGTTTTGGAAAACATTCCCAAAGGAGCTAAGGAAAATAGGTCCAAATGGGTCTACAGAGAAATAAGACTCCCCAAAGGGAAAAATTGAAAAACACAAAAAGGGGACTTGTGGCTAAGGGTTTTACCCCAAAAGAAGGGGGTTGATTAAAAATGAAACTTTTTCCCCGGGTTTTTGTAAAAATTCTTTCCGAATTTTATGGCACTTTTTGGCTACTATGATCTAGAATTAATTTAATGGATGTAAAGACCGCATTCCAAAAAGGGGTTTGGATGAAAAAGTTAAAATGGCACAACCGAAAGGTTTTGTCGTAAAAAGGAAAAAAAAAATATGGGATGTCGCTGAAAAAATCCTTTATGGTTTGAAACAAGCTTCGAGACAGTGGGGGGGCCCCCCTTGTTCTTAAAGGGTGGGGAACGGGGCTCGTTGAGGTTGGGGGTTTTTTTGGGGGGGGGGTTTGGTTTGGGGGATGGGTTTGGTTGGGGTTTGGGTTGGGGGGGGTTTTTAAAAAAGATTTCCCTTTGCCCCCCTTGCCCCGATTGACCAAAATTTTGGGGAACCAAATTTGGGGTAAAAGGCATTAGGGGAAACCCAAATTCTTCCTCATACAACGGGAACAAAATTTGGCTTCCTTTCTTTGCTGCCCTTTGGGGAGGCACTGCTTTTCAAGGGAAATTTTGGGGTAATATAGGGTTTAGGGCCCCCCGGACCCACACCAAGGGCAACCCACGGTGGGGGAACAATCCAAAGGGTGTACAATAATTTACTATCCCCGGACTCCAAGGGTCTCATTTTAGAACCTCTCCCTTCTCCTCCCTTTCGCCCGGGTCCTTTTGAACGGATGCTCTTTCCCGGGTTCTTGTCGAACATTACCCCTTCCCCCCAAATTAACAAACAAATTTTCACATTAAAGGGCGGGTATTTTCTCTCGCTTGGAACTTTCGGGTTGGCCTCCCAGGAACACTGATCCCAAAAAGGCAGGGGGAACTTTCTCATTTTTGGTGTGACTTAAAACCGCCCTTTTTTCCCCACCCCTCCCCCAATTCCCGAAGTCCCCCACGGGAAACCAACGCCTTCCAGAAGGGTTTTTGGGCTTCCCCATTTCAAGGAAAAGGGAAACCCCCCCACCGAAAGATAAATCGACCAGGTGCATTTGGGGAGGCTCTTCCCTTTGTGCATCCCCACCGGGGGGGATGATTACTAGTCGGGGACTTTAAACAGGGTCGGGGGGGGGCCTTTTTTTAATTTTGGGGGGAGGGGTTTTTAAAATTTAAATTAAAATTTTTATTTTAAAAAGTTTTTGGGATTTTTTTGGGGGTTATGGTATAGAAAATTTTTGTTTCAAATTCATGGGGGTTTGATAGTGTCTGTCTTTCCTACAAACACATTCAGTATTGCAGTAGGTTTTTTTTTAAAAAATGTTGGAATTTGGGGTCAACCTGGTATTACATGTATTGGTTTTCAACTCTATGGTTTGGGTTTTTGGTTACCCAAGCCCTTTACTTCAATATTTCAAGCCTTTGATTTGGGTTTTTGGGTTTTTTGGTGTTTTTTTTCAAGCTTTTGGTTCGCCGTTTTGGTTGTTGACTTTGTCCATTTGGTCCGAACACAATTTAAAAAGTCCCCAAAAAAACCCCCATTTACAAGTTTTTTCTATGTGGATTTGAGCTGAACGGTGTCTCTCTAGGTATATAAACAGGTCAGGGGTGCCCCCTGGGGGTTTCAACATAAACAAAAATTTAATGAAATTCAACCCAAAAATTTTGGGAATACAAGAAACAAAAATTTTTGGGAACACTAACAACCCCAAAGGAAAATTTAAAGAAAAGTTCTCCTGGGCTTCTTTTTGTACATTCAAATTCCAATGCTGACTAATTGCTTACAGGCTGCCAATTACCTGTGAAAGATTAAAAAATGAATTAAAACTTTTCTGCAAGATAATACTAGTTTTCCAAAAAATTTTTTTCTGCATTTAAACCAGTGTTGTGGAAACAGCCAAATTGCCCCCTTAATTGCCCGCTAGTTGGTTAAGTTGCTGGGACTGCCCAATTTGGCATAGAGGTGTTTTTAAAAGATTTGCACTAGGGAACAAAATAATTTAGATTTGCAAAACATTTTTAACAACCACAACTGAAACACAATCTCAAGTTATAGAAAAAATTGTTCCCTTTCCCAGGTTTTCTTGGAAAATTTAAAAAAACATAAAACTTTACCAGGGGGGCTAAAGGGAAAAAAAGACAAGGGATACGAGGCATTAATGTTTAAAGGGTTAATGTAATGGTAATGGAAAATGATGGGGTTTGTAATTTTTTGGGGGGGAGGGGTTTTTGTTAAAGGGTTTAATTAAAAAAGAACCCCACTATGGGCTTTAGAGCATCTTCAACAATTTGTTATTTTTCCCCTTTTTAAAAAACTTTTGTTTTAAAAGTTGATATAATTTTTTAATTGTTGGGGAAAAAGGTTTAAAATTTTTTTTTTTTGGGAAAAAAAAAGAAATTAAAAAAAGGAAACTTTATGGGCGGAAACCAGAGGAGGGCTCACGGGGGGAGAGGATGGCAAGCCGCTCACCCAAAAAAAGCAAACCGATGCAATCTTTTTGGGAAACCTATAAAATTGGCCAAATCCAAAATTTCCCCCCTATTGGAGGTGTTTTTTTGAATTTAAAATTTACAAATTTTAAAAGGGTAACCCAATGATTTAAACAAACTGTTAGAAATGCCTTTAAACCAAATCAAAATCTACATTTGTCCCATAACCAAAAATTACTGCCCTTTAAAAGTAATTTCGAAGGGCCGGTTGTAGTTTCGTTTTTGTTCATTGTTACCCAAAGGGGAAAGCCAAAAAGGGCCGGAAAAGGAACCCTTGCCAACAACAAAAACGGCAGATTGGGATATATACCATACTTTCAGAATTTGGGTTTTGTTTTTTCAGAACTAACGGGCTTTAAAATTTTTAAAAATAACATGCTTTCAGATGGGAAAAAGCTATAGAAATTAAATTAAAGGGGACCCCGTTTAACAAAAAGATCAAATATCTTGTATTTGACTAACTATAAATATATATTAATATAAATATTATTAGATATATACATATATAGTTACACTCTAAACGTGTTAACCATGAATGCTTTTAGAATTTTTTTTATAGACATATGTAGTACTCGATAGAATTACATATGCTGTTTTTTTTTAACAAGGAGTCAATGAATCTTAAATTGAATCACTAAATATATAAAAAAAATACTAATAAGTTATTTATAATAACAAATATGTATGCTATTAGATATTCACGCAATATATTTTATAATAAATTTATTTTAAAATTTTAAATATTGATTTCATTTTATATGAATATAAATTTTAAACTTATATGGCTCTCCTCGAAAAGGACTCTTTAAACAAAGAGAGTCCAAGGTTTGTAACCCTTCCATCTAGGGAAAAAAAATCAGGAGTACGTACTTATCTCCAGCCAGATCGACCAATCTATCTCCAGGAACTCCGGCTATAAAATCTGTTGCGCCAAACAAGATTTTTGTCCAAACCGTATCAATCTTTATTCATCTGCAGCCAGCGGGGATCCCGGACGAGACACCGATCGCGAGATGAGTAGTAGCGGCAGGGAGGACGAGGACCGGAGTCCTGTCGCCTCGCGTACGGCTGCGACGGCCGCCGCCGACAGGCGAAGAGGCGGAGGTGTGAAGAGCGATCGCAGTTCTCCGTCGTACCTGTCGTTGCGTGACCGTGAGGAGGGGCGGCGGCTGGGGCCGGCGCAGCCCAGCCGTAGGCGTGGGCGCCGCTACTTCGACGACCAAGTAGAGCGCCGAAGCATGAGCCACAGCCCTAGCCCCTTTCGTCGTCGACGTGCGCGTTGGGACGACGAGGAGGAGCCAGATCGCCGAAGCCGCAGGCCGCAGCCCCACACCTACACCCAACGTGGACTCGCGCCCACTCCGCCCAGGAGCTTGCCGAAGCCGGAGCCGAACCCGCAGCGAAGAGTGCGAGAACAGGTCGTGCTGCCGCCGGTCGAGGTCGCCAGGCGACGCCGACGACGGCGAGCGCTCCGTGTCGCCGACGCCGCCACCCGTAGAAGACTTCGACTTGCGCATTTACCGCCCCGACGATCTATTCAAGTGCTCCAATTCCTTCCAACTGCTCTCCTCTCCCGTCTACGAGGTGATCCATTAATCCCTCTCCATCTGTTTCTTTCTTTCTTGTTTGATTGATGTTAATTCGCATGAAATCTTTTCCCTGACCGATCTATCGTTTGTTTGCGATCCGACGATCCATCGCCGGCTCGATCATCGTACGTTGATTTGCAGTGCGTCGACGGGCACGTCACTGCGCTGTCTGCCACAGAAGCACCATCGAGATCGGCAACAACAGGTGCATCACGTGCGGCACGACGAGAGTACTGACGGAGCCGCGCCGTTCGCTAGCTGGCTCAAATCCATCACCTTCCCGTGCCGGAACCACGACTACGGCTGCCCGGCCTTCTCTCCGCGTCACAAGTGGAGGCCCACGAGCGGACCTGCCACTACGCGCCGGTCTTCTGCCCCGCCGGCTGGCGCTGCGACTTCGGCGGGCCGACGGACACGCTCGAGCGCCACGTCTCGGCGGCCCACGGCTGGACCGTCATCGGCGTGCGCTACGGCGAGCCGCTCCACGTCCGCGTCCGCCCGGGCCCGGTGCGCTCGCTGCTCCGCGCCGAGGAGGACGGCGCGCTCTTCTACCTCTGCGCCAAGGCGGCCGACCAAGGCTGCTCCGTGCTGTCCATGATCCACATCCGCCCCGACGACGCCGCGCCCGCGGCGGACTTCACGTACAGGTGAAGACGCCTGCGGCGGCGCCGGGGATGCAGTCCACGGTGTGGGGAACCTCGCTCAGGACGGCGTGCTGTATGCCAACCCTGTCAGCGTCAAGGTGCCCGGCAGCATTGCTGCCGCGGGAAGGCGCCGAGCAGGACTCCGTCGAGTGCGCATCGTTAAGGTGGCACCGCCCACCGGTGACAGGGATACTGGGGGTCAGCTCACATTGATTTGCGATCGACGTCAAAACCTCTCGGATTCAATTCTGAGTTAGGCTAGTTAGAAACACGATGTTTTCTCTGTTAATTGTGAGAATTTCACCATAAATATATATTTACATGATGTTTGAACGGGTTTTTACGAAGTTGTGGTTTACACATGATTCGTTCCTTTTTGTTATAGATGTTATTCTTTTATAAAATTAGTCAAAATTAGAAAAGTTTGATCAACACAAATTGTAGGAATCTATTCTTTCAGGAACAGATGAAGTCTAATTGATTTAGCCATATACAGAAAATCTGAGTATTCAGCTGTGGAGGTGTAAATGATTTAGCCATATACAGAAAATCCTTTTATTTACGTCCTAGACGACTTCATCATTATCGGCAACCCCCACACAAATTTCTTGTTCTACACATCCGCAACTTCTAACTCCTCGTCAAGGGGTTCACGGCGTAATGGCAAAGACCATTGATTGGGGGCTCCCACACAGGTTCAAATCCTGGGTGCGACACTTTATTCTGGATTTATTCCAGAATTTTCCGGCGCTTATCCATTAAGTGGTAGGCGACGTTCCCGTCGACAGCGAGACGCCTGTGGTGACTTCATCAACTTCAAGATTTGTCGGCTCGGTCCTTCGAAGGTGCTCATAGGGGTAGGGTTTGCGTGCGTGTGTTCGTAGGGACGAGTCTGTGTACGTGTTGAGCGTCTGCGTTGTACTGTGCTGCCATGTGCTAAAAAACAGTGCTAAAAGTTAGCGTTGAAAACAAACGGATAGAGATATGCGGAAATACGGAAATAAATAAGAAAACAAACAAATACGGATGAAGATCGGATGAAGAATTAGAAAATTAAGTTAGAATAACATGACCAAAATTCTTAATATACATGAACAAGAGCTTAAAATAGTATACAATACAAAGCTATCGGTCAAATATTCATTAGCATGCTATGTGTTAACATATTAACATATAATTTGTGATTTTTAGATTTATGGACATATAAATTTCTAGATATGTCTCACTTGAGATTGAAAACGGGATAAAAACGGGTCAATTCCATATAAAAACAGGATTTTATGGAAACGGACGAAAAAAGCTATACGGAAACAGACGGAACAATAGTAGAAAACGGAACGAGAATTTTTCCGTCCGTTTTCAACCCTATTAGTGTCCCAAAGACTACAAGATGTGCTAAAAATTTAGCACCAAATGAGACCTAAAATTTAGCATTAAAGTTTAGCACATGGCAAATAGATTCAAACACCCCCTAAACCCATGGGGATCCAAACCACCCACCCAAAAAAAATTGTGGCCTCGCATTGTTGAATATTTTTTTTTTTCCTCCTGTCACCATTTAGAAAACGTTGATTTAGAAAATGATGCCATAAATGAAGACGTTAATTTATAAAATGACGCTATAAATAAATTCTTGGACATGTGTTCTATATACTACACTGTACGATATCTATGTACTCACCCCGTCCTAAAAAAATTGTATCCCGAGTAGTCGAATATTTTCGTCTTAAAAAAGAAGAGTCAAATTTGTTTGACAAAAATATATCTAAAAAAATATTGATAAACTCATAAAAAAGTCAATCATGGCTTCTTGAAAAGTGGGTCCTGTGTTTAGATCCAAAAATTTTACGAAAATAGAGTACTGTAGCGTTTTGTTTGTATTTGATAATTATTGTCTAATTATAGAGTAATTTATACTTAAAAAATTTATGTCGCAAATTTAAATAACGGTTTAAAATTTGTTGTTTTT
>JAJDON010000105.1:0-34738 GCA_022036555.1 Microstegium vimineum | reverse complement strand
TAGGGGGGGTTTTTTGTCAACCGAGATCCACACCCTCAAGGTAGGCCTCCACCCGCATTTTCCCAAATACAAAAAAATCACCCCCTCAAACAGGGGTGGGGGGAACCCCCAGGGACATCTTGCTCTAGGCGGAAAACCCTAAAAGAGAGCAACCTTGCTTGATACCTTTGAAGGATCTGATGCCCAAGGGGGGGGGGTAATTGGGTTGTTTTTTAAATTTTTCTAAAGCTATATTAAAAACCTATTAATCCCAATCACCCCCTAGTGCCTACCGAAAATGTGATCCAAAACTAAAAAGCAATAGCAAGCCAATGAATTGAAAGAAAAACCTAAGCAATTCTATTGGAATAGAAAAAACAAGGGGGAAAAAGAAAATGAAAGAAAGTAAAGAGTTGGGAAAGGAATTTTTGACGCAACGATGTTTTCCCGGGTTTTATCGAGGGGTGTTGCCCCCCCCCCCCCTAGTCCTCGTTGGAGCACCTCGCGGTATAGCTCCCCCCCCCCCCGCGAAAGGGTAGAGTGCTCTCTACGGGCTGATTCTGCACTGGCTGGGGAAATCGCCCACAACCGATCACAAAAGCTTGGAAAAAAGAGCCGCCGAAATTTTCCCCGGCGATCACTTCCCCTAAACACCCCGAACCGTCTAGGTGCGGGGGGGGTCGAACCACCAAGTTTAACAAGCACAAGACCTTCCCACTTGAACCAACTCAAGGCTAGAAGGTGGAGGGGGTTTTGCACACAAGTCATTTATTCACTTTGGGGGGGAAAAGAAAAAGATGAAAACTCTTCAAAACTCCCCCTCACTGGGCATTTGGGCCTCAAGAAGTCTCTAAAAAGGTTTCCCTTAGGTAAAAACAAAGGCCAAAAAACCTCTCAAGGATGAAGAGGGAAAAAAAATAGTCCCCCCTTCAAAATAGCCGTTTCTTATTTTTCCCTTTCGGGGGAAGGCACCGGATAGTCGGAGGTCACACCACGGACTAAGGAAATTTTGGGGTCCAGAGGCACTTCACGTTAAACTTGCGGGGGAAAGAAAAGGCACCGTTGAACCACTCGATATGGTAGGAGCCTCTTTGAGGTGGGTTCCTCTAGCAGGGACCCCCCGAACCACTGATTGGTCCGGGGTCCCTTTTGGCAGGTGGTTGGAGCTTTGTCTCTGAAAAAAATGCCCAAAGGGGGGCGTCGGGACATCTCCCTTTGGGCCGCGCCTCTAGGCACATGGTCCGGAGCCCCTTTTTTTTTCCCCCTGTTTCAATTTTTCACTAAGCTTCTTAGGGGTTTTTCTCCCACCCTCTAAGGGATATTGCAGGGTCCTAGGATATTGTGAAAAGTGGCATACACCAAAATTTTTCAAAAATTTCCTAGGTCAAGCTATAAAATAATCCCCCCTTTATGTATGTCAAAGGGAAAAAAAAGCCTGTCTTACTTGTGCCCCCTCAACCTTTTTGGCACTAAGAGCTAGGCCCAGTCTTACCCGAAGCTTAATCTTTCAAACCCAAAAGTTTCCCTTTGGGGGATGAATTCCTTAGCCCATTCAATAAGCTCTTATGACCTAACTTAAAGACTTTGCCCCTGCAAAAAAACAGTTTCATGTGACCTAGTATTGTCGTTTTGCCTAAACACAAGGGCCTGTTCTTAATTCCCTTTTATTTTGTGCCTTTTCCAAAAAAAAAATAGAAAAGTTGAGGGTTAATTTCAAGAAAAACAAAAGTTTTTAACTAATAAACAAACATTTACCCTTTATCAAAAAACATTCTGGTTGACAAAACCGCCATCATTTGTCCTTGGATGCAACTCTGATTATGCAGCCAAATGCCCCAATTCTAGGATCAACACCTTTTTAGTGCCCCACATTTAAAATGTAAATTTGCGTTGGGAATGTATTAACTTTTTAATGAGTAGTTTTTTTGAAGTAAGCTGCTAGTTTGGATACTTACCAGCCTTGGGCTGTTGCCGGGGCTTGGAGCCCATGCGTGGTATCTTAAAGTTGCAAAATGGATTCACATTGTTTCATTAAAGGAAATTGTTGGATTGCTATGTTGGGTTTAGCTACAAAGCATGTGAATGTGTGGTTCTGTCATGCTGATGTCATGTATATATGATGATTCTCGTACGGGATCGTTTTGGATCTAAATTTCGTTGGTGGGAGAGATTGCTCATATTAACCCTCTCACTGGGTTGTTTTTGTAGCAATTAACCCCGACCCCATGTGTGGAGAGCTTGCACGTGGAATCGACACATGTGAGAGGTGGTTAATTGCTAATCTCTCCTAATCTCTCCCACCATCGAATTAATATCCATACTGATCTCTAAGTACGAGTTTCTATAGTTTCCCGTTAGCATACGTTCCTATGCATTAAATGTTTCTGAGTAGGGTTTTTTTTTTTTTGAAGAGGTAGTGAGGTTGTAGGTAATAGCATTTACTTTATATATTTTTTTCCGCATAAGGTGGGTTTTAGTTTTAATTAATTTCATAACAAAAAATCAGATTGATTGTGGTTGTCATCAACATCCCTCCCCCCCCCACCCCCCACCCCCCCCCCCCCCCCCTATCCCCCAGTGTAATCTACCAAATGGATGTATTCTTGTGGTTCTTTTAAAATTCTCGATCTTTTTCTAACTGCGCGCATAGAGGGATGACATGGGCATTAATTTTTTGTTCCAATTTTCGGCAGGGAGGTAGTCAGCGCGTACTGCCGCGAGGTCGGCTGCTCGTATCTCCGGGCTTCTCGGCATGATCTCTCTCAGCATGGGCCTCGAGGAAGGACTACATCGAGAAGGCCTCGGCTGTAGCAGGAGCAGCACATGGCCGTGAAAACTACTACCCGCAGTGCCCGGCGCCCGACCTCACCTACGGTCTGCCGAAGCTCACGGAATCCCAACGCCCTCTCCGTCCTCCTCCAGGTCACAAACGTCGGCCGGGTTCAGGTCCTCAGGCGGCGGACCCAAAATGGATCGCCGTTCACCCCCCTGCCAAACGCTTTCGTCGTAACCTAGGCGATCAGTTTCAGGTAACGCGTAGTGTCTCGAATCGAGGCCTAGGATTGTTTGTTTTTCTGACCCTGTCGTCCATGCTGTGCGTACACATGCATTGCAGGGTCTGGAGCAACGGCGGACACAGAGGTGTGGCACCGTGCGCGGTGGTGAACGCCACCGCACTGGAGCCGGCATGTCGGTGGCATCTATCCTGTGCCCGAGCAACAGCGCGTGATCAGGCCGGCGGCGGCGTCCGGTCCACGGCGGGGACGCGCCGGTACGGTGCTACATCCTACGACGGAGTACTGCTCAAGAAGTTCGGGCGCAGGAGCCGACCAGGAGCACTGGCCTGGTAGCTTTTAGAAGCACCCAGCTCCATGTGAATGGGCAGTAACTGTATTGCACGTTGACGTTTGATGGCTTATGCTTGAGCTTATATGTTTATTTTGGTTGGGTTTTTGTTTCTGAACACCATTTCCTTGTGTTTTGTCTGTAAATAAGCTATGTCCTAGCAATCATTCTTGCACTTTCAAGCGCTACAAGAAGGAAAACTTATTTTGTCATTTACCTTACAACGCGTGCTGCGTTGTGTTTATGCCCGTTGTGTATGAACAACGCTATACCATGTTCTATGCTTTTGAAAGGCATAGAGACCACTGAGACCCTTGTTTAACTATACAGAATTCGAGTAATCGATGCCGGGTTTCCATCACTGCGATTTTGTTTGGGCCGAGTCTAGTGAGTGATGTCCCTTTCACATACGGTCTTTCTCCCCTCCCCCCTCCCCCCGACAGAACTCCCCAATTATTGGGTGGGTTCCCCCCCCCCCCCCCCCCCCCCCCCCGACTGGCAGAGGCTTGAAACCATAGCAGTGAAAGACACCACTGTCACTGGGTTCGTGGCTTGAACCGGCAGAGATGCCTTCTTCGGCCTCTATTCACTGGCCGGTTCAAGCCACGAACCGTGCAGTGAGGCCTTCTCTGGCCTCTATTCACTGCCGGTTCAAAGCCACCACCGGCCGTGATGTGGTGTTTCACTGCCGGTTCGTGGCTCCAACTGGCAGTGAAGTTGGTGAACACTATATAAAAGCTTCGATCTCCTCTCCCTCCTCTGCTCCAAACGGTGCCAGAATACAGTGCTAGTTGAGAGCTCCATCTTCTCCATTGTCGGCTGGTGGATTTTCTGTGATCTCCCAATTGATGGCTGCCTCTTTCACATCTTGGATCTCATATCTCTTGCTCTTGGTTATGTACAGCATAATTCTTTTAGAACTTATTGGTTTACATCTGTGTCAATTTGTGTTAGAAGCTATGGCTAGTTTCATGATCATGAACAGAGAATGTTTGCAAATTTGTTGTCCATTTTTTGTTAGCTTTTAGATGAAAATTTATTTAGAAAATTGTAGACTTTTGTTTTATTGGGTAATTATTGTAATAATCATTGAGTAGCTAGGTTCGAAAGATTGTCTCGAAAATTAAGGATAAATTGTATAAATGTTATATTTATTATTTACATTTGAATACTTCAATAACAGCATTGATAAGATTATGATGGGATGTTGGAATAGATTCGGTATTTATTACTTAGATTTAAAACTCCTGCTATTTATTTAATACTTACATTTAATCTCCATGCTTCCATTGTTATCTATTTTAGTTCTCTTGTATTTTTATAGTCTCAGCGAACAATTCAAAATTATATCGAAGAATATTGTTCAAAAATGCTTCATTAATTGTTTATGTTTCCTCTGCTTTGCCCATTCTATTTTATTCAGTGCTCGCAAACATGTGATGTTTCGAAGGTGTGATATGTTACGATCTGTCTCACATACTAGACCCACGGTACTTGATTCCCCACCTCCCCCCCCCCCCCCCCCGACGATTTCATCAAGCGAGTTTAGTTGTCTAATGCTTGGGGACCTCATATCTTGTATTGCTGTCCATGCATAAGACTGCAAGAATACGAGAAATTATAGGGCGACGTGGAGCGTATACGTTTTGCACTTTTTGGATCACAAGGGTGGTTCATGAGAAAACTACACGATTTGTTTACTTTCATCTGGTAGGTTGGTCCAAAATATACATGATGATGTGCTCTGGCCTAGTGTAGCCAAAAAGTCTGCCCAGCCCTTCCCCCACCCCTCCCCCCGATTACACGAGATGTGCCTACCAATGTTGAATGTGTTTGTGAATACAAAATTTTAGCTGACGGGAACCCCCACCCCCCCCCCCCCCCCCCCCCCCCCCCCCCCCCCCCCCCACCCCCCCCCCCTCGGTCTATAAAATGATGGTATTTCACATGCTTTGCTACTATGATATGCATTTAGGGGGATTCCTTAGTGCTTCACATTTTGAAAAAAACTGAGTGATGAAGAAAGGATGCGGAGAAAACACCAATTGTTTCCAGTGGCTTGCCATAAGCAATCACTTGGAAGGCGCCAACATCATGCTATTGGAGTTCAAATCAACGAATGGGTTGATGTGATAAGGCTTTCTGATAACTTGTTATGTTTTATACTACATAAACTGTTCCCGTAGAGGCCGATGTGATAGCAGAAAAGCCTTACTTCAACCCCCCCCCCCGCCCCCCCCCCCCCCCCCCCCCCCCCCCCCCCCCCCCCCGCAGCAAATGATTGTGTCCACCATTGGCCTCCGAATGGTTGAGAATAATCCACGGTGTTCAAACGACTGCATTATTTGTACATGGAGAGAAAATACAAAGATCTTGGATGCCTGACGTTGATGTCCAAGTGTTAAAATAGGCTTTCGCCGAGTTACACGTCTTAAGGGCCATCAAATGATGGGAAGCAAGACCACGAGGTAGGCAGTAATGTCCGTGTGGTATTTTCCTATAGGCTCGCACGATAGTGCATAGGTTTATTTGCAATATGGCGTAAAGTCAGCCAAGTGTTGTCATTGGCACGGCGTAATTAGATGCGAAAGAAAGGATTTCAATGATGAGGAACACCCCGCCGATGGGGTCGCACGATCTTGGACTAGGATCTATCTAACACTATGGTTAGTCAAGAAACATCGGTGGCAAGAGGTGCCCCCCCCCCCCCCCCCCCCCCCCCCCCCCCCCCCCCACACGCATTTGTGGTTTTGCTTGGAGCACGGATGGGGGGATGAACCGTTGTATCCAGGTGAGAACCAATCATTAGGTCGGCCCCCCATACCTTGTTATGATTTGGCAGTGTAAGTTTGGACGCTATGTATATACAACCTTCCACCCTTGCTGTTGTATGAAACGGTTCTAGTCCAGATGTCCATTACTTAATCCAAGTGACCAAATCAATACCTGGTGGCTAATGATATTTGATGTGCTTTCTAGAACCATGATCGATTGAACTACTACAGATGACTGGAGAGAGCAGATGAGAAGGTTGTTTGGGTATGCAGTACAAGAAAGAACATGTCACGTAAAGCTTGTACTTTATCTGCTTAGCAATCACCGACCTACCAGGGCGAGGTTCCTTTTGTTCTTGGAGCGATGTAGACAAAAGGATACACTGGGTGTGTCGAGTGTCTTTGGAACGGAGACTTGATGCTACACATCTACGCAGGAAAAACAGGAAAGTTGGTCTACTTGGGTACACAGTAGGTTCCTACGTCGGCGATCACCCCTTACCTATAGGAAAATACAAAAGATTTTATGTTTGGCACCTCTGTGAAACGTGGACATCAAACGTATCGAGACAGGAAACAGATGCTTCAACAATTAAGCAAACTCACAAATGTCTTGTCCTGTGAAGGGTTGGAGAAGTTTTTATTGCTCGGCCGTGAGATGTTGAATAGTTAGCTTCTAGTTTGAGCCCAACCGATTAGTATCTGGAGAAAAAATCAATCATTTCTGGCCACTACATTATTTGGCTGACTTTTGAGTGTATCGTCATGTCTTTGATCAATGCACATAACTAAAGAAAGTGTGCAGTTAAGCAACACTTAACACCGTTGATGAACATCGCGTGGTGAACAGATAAGGATTCTCGCCGGACACGCTGTTTTTTTGGACATGCAACACATGGGGCCTCAGGGAAGTAGTTACACCCAGTAACTCTTGAGAATGCATTGAAACTTCCGTTTGTGGGTTCTGGCATCATGGACACTGAAAAAGGTATGGAAAAGAAATGCTTATTTCTTTCTTCAATTAATCTCATAGGTATCGAAAATGTGCTATATTTTTGTTCTGTTGGGAACTCCGAGATGGGTAGTTAACATGGCGACGAATCTTTAAGTTTACTATTGGTTCTATGAAGGCCCGGACTTTGTCATGTCATCAAGACTGCCCCCCCCCCACCTCTGCTCCCAGTATTGCCCTGCGTATGTATCCCTCACTGACAAGGTCCTGTGCCTCCACATCATATAAGTTGGGTTTGTTCCTTCAACGCGATCATCTGAAATAGTCATTGAGATGTGGGCAGGTTGACCACCTGAAGCATAGGAGATAGCCGAGATTATATGCAGGCTGAGATGCAGTTTCCACCGACTTACTTGACATTTCAGTGCATAACTTGTTCATCTGTGGATCAAATAAAAATCTTGCCCAATGTAACCTACACGATGTTTCCCCCCTACCCCTACCCCCCCCCCCCCCTCCTATGAAGGCTGATGAAAGTTTTATGCTGTGTCATGTTAGGAATGATTCAGGACCAGAAGGGAGTGATGGTAAGAAGGATGGTCAACAGAGGTATGGCTATTGAGTTCTCCACATTTATCTGGACATCAAGCGGTGTTGGAGTGTTCCAGTATTCATCATCGATGGGACTAGGGGGCAATAGGAGACAAATAGGTGAGAGAAGTGTCAAATAACGACGAAGTCGTCTCTTTACGACAAGCACACTTCGCTGTTCTGCCAATGCGCCAGGTTTTGGGGTTTGTTGATTGCGTACATTGATTGTAAGTCACAAGAGTTTCTGTGCAAATTAAGCACATAGGGCGGTCAGAGCAGGCTTGTCTTGAGAACCCACCCCCTCCCCCCCCCCCCCCCTCCCCGAGGAATTCGCGTGACTGCGTTTCGGTACCGCCAAGTGCTAGGGACTTCGCGGTGCCCCGGGTGCCCCCCCACCTCTCTGATCGTTTTGTACGATGTCTTATTGATTAGGATTCTCATTTAGCCCCCCGGACCTTCGACTACGCTAATGAGGTGTACCCATAGGATATCAAATAAGGTTTTAATTGTAACACAAAAAAAAAGGACGGAAATGAGCTACGAACCAAACAGTGTTGTTCGTTTCGACGCCCACGTTGAGTACGGCACGGATGTGGTGGCAACATACTCTGGTTCATAGACTGCGGATATGGAGCTTTGACTTATGGATTTAGAAATCAGTTGAAGTTGCTCTTTTCCATGTCTGGTGGGTCCGGCCTGAATGAATCAACACCGACAAGGATGGGGTTTTCACTTACCTAGTTGATCTATCCCTATAAGACCGCCTACAGGATGATGACCCTTCGTCTCTTGCAAGTGATGTTTTACACATCTTTACTATGCAAGGCTAACAACTACAAATGGAAGACCGTAGTCTTGCCGAGCAAAAGGGAAGATTGTAGGTGTCGACGGTTAGTGACAGACGAAGAAAGATGTAATACAATGGTTATGAAGAATATGACTCCTTTTGAGGCGGACGTTTACCCTTCCTGTCCTTGAAGGTGTACTGATCCTTGCTTTTTCTCTGGGATGTGATCATGATTGATGGCCATTCATATGTGCCTGCAATTCTGTGAATTGTTAGAGTATTATGTAAACTATGTGAATCCTTATGAAAATGTTGTTTTAGTGTTAATTTTGAGATCATAGTAGTTCGTTGATACTTGTTGAGTGTTACCACGTTGTTTGATTGATGTTTATGCCCTGGTCAAAAAGGGATTCCAAACTATAAAGAAATAGACTTGAGTGTTATAAGCAATAATGTAGAGCTCCTCAAAAACTAGCAAAAGCTTATGTTGGAATATTTTCAACTTTATTCAAATTTTTGGATAGTAATTACAATGGGGGTAATTGATTTTTAAACCCTTATCAAATTCAAAAGAGATACAAAACTATAAAGAATTTTGATTATACTATTCAGTAAAAGTTGTAGAGAATTAAAATATTATGCAACTTCTCTGTTTAGAGTTTTCAAGTTTTTAGTAAAAATCAGGAGTAATTTGAATTCTAAAGCAAAGAGGAAAATTTAAAAAAAATTAAAAATCACTGCGGGTTCTTGTTACAACCAGGCGAGTGTTGACCACCTATCACTGCCGGTTGCAAACAACCGGATAGTTGATATGGTTACATCACTGCTCGGTTGTGTAACAAGAACCTGACAGTATTGCGCCAAAGTTATAGGGAAAGGGGCGCGGTCTGAAATTTTAAGACTCGCGCCCTTCCTCAATTGAGCCATTTTAGCTCCAGCCCGAGGAGCACTTGCCGCGCTTGCAGGAGCACTTGCCGCCGGCAGAGCACCACGCCGTGCTCCAAAATCACGCACCGCTCCATGCTCTCACCGCGCCGCTCGTAGCCCTGGCATTGGACGCCGCGGTGCACGCTAGGAGCCGTTGTTCGCGCCGGCCGGTGCACGCCGCGCCTAAGAAGGAGGTGTGTCACTGAGCACGCGGTTAGGTGCTTCTGAAGCCAAGTGCAGGAGCACGGAATCCCCGCCCTTATAGGTGAGCTCGGAAACCGGCTCCAAACTCCAGCGTATTGCGGGATGGTTGAGCTCCATGTTCACAAATCTTTTTTTTTTTGTATAAGTGTTCGACGAATAATGTCTACATGGGTATTCAGAGTGTTGTTTGCTTTCATGGACCCCCGTAGCCCCCCCCCCCACCCCCCCCCCCCCCCCCCCCCCCCCCCCCCCCCCCCCCACGGAAGTAGGGTCCCCCCCCCCCCCCCCCCCCCCCCTCCCCCCCGCCTCCACACCCCCCCCCCCGCCCCCCCCCCCCCACCGCTTGGATTCGTCTGTCTGTCAGTGGATGATTAGTGGCATGGGAGGAGGGGTAGATGATAGAGATAGAGAGATAGAGAGAGAGAACAAGATGTAGGGAGAGGAGAAGATGAGGAGAGATGATTCGATGATGTAGGAGATTTTAGAGAGATTTATGGATAGAGGCTACACTGGCTTTTAGAATAGATGACTAGTCTATATACTTGTTTATACTTATTCTAGATTTTGTGGAGGCACATTTTGCTAGAGAGATTAGACATGTAGATAGAGAGATAGAGATATAGAGTGATAGATGTATGCCTTATAAGTAATAGAGTATGCACATTTTTGGTATAGCATGACTTTAGATAGATGGCATAATTTTTATATTCATATATACATGGGCTATATTGTGACTTGGTACCTTATGGGCTTATTAGATAGAGAGATAGAGGGCTAGCTTAATGACTTAGAGATATTGTGAGTGTGGAATTATTTTGGAAGATTTTGGGCCTTTGGCTTTATATTGTGACTAATTCTCTATTACTTGTCTATGGCTTTATATTGTGACAATAATATCTATAAACTTATCTATTTTGGATAATGATTTTTCAACTTTATTCAAGTTTTTAGATAGTATAGAGAGCTATAGAGTCCCCCCCCCCCCCCACGCTAGAGAGATATAGAGATATAGATGAGTAGGAGATTTATAGAGATATATAGAGAGATTACTGGAGATAGAGAGAGGATAGCGTAGATAGTGAGATTATTAGAGAGTTAGAGAGAGTAGAGAGCCCCCCCCACCCCCTCTCCCCCCCACAGATGATAAGAGAGCTTTATGAAGTCTATCTATCTACCTATGGATGTAAGTATCCTAATATCGAAATTCATGTCCAGAAATTTGACATTAGAGCGTCCTGATGTCTCCACTGCGTTGCAACCCCCCCAGCCCCATCGCCCCCCAATTTGAAAGCAAAGCAAAATACGGGGTAACCATAGAAATGAGCTGAGAAATGCACACCTTTCAAGCAGCTAGTGTGACAAAATGGATCGCAGAAATCTGGATATTATAAGCATGGAGGATGCCGAGAATCTCTATTTTGAAAAACCGAATTGAAAAAGCCTAAAGTTTGCATACAAGTTTTGAACTAGGGCATTGCTTTGTAGTTAGTATGGTCGCCAGCCGAAAGAAAGAGTTTATAGAGATTGCCAATTAAAAACATAATTTACGGACTGTTGCCTGTTTGATTATTACATCATTATGATAGGGATAGTTTAGAAAGCAATGTACAAGAATGCAAACTTTGAAAGTATGCCATCCCTCCTTGTTTTTATTTTATCATCAGAATGGAAGTTGTTGCTATAACTATTTAGTTATGAAGACTCTTTCATATGTCTTTTATCAACGGTTACGCTCGCTGATGTGCAGATTATGTAGATAGGGATATTTGTACTACCCCTACCACTAACAACGTTATAATACAACTCGTGATCTGCATTTGATTATATCATGCTTGTTTTATTTTGGCAGGTCTGTAGCAAAATTTTTGCCTTCAAAGAATAAGCAATTTGACTTTGGACACCCATCTATTGTAAATGATGAGAACATGCATAAGTCGGTCTCCTAAGATTCGCGTATGTCTCAGCGAGTTTGAAGATAGTAAGTTTGAAGAAATGTTCTAAGTCGGCAAAACAAAACGCACTGACTAACCATACAATTGCGAGTCTGCTGTTTTCTCAACCCATATTAAGTGTTTTTTATTGACTTATCATTCAATTATCGGATGACCTTTAGTGATTGCCAGCAACCATTAACGTCCTCGTAGATATAGTCATTTAAAAATTCATACTATTCGCTGGTGTTTTTTGTGGACTAAATAAAGAGCCAACTTTAAAACTTATGAACCCCATAGTCAAGTGCTTAATATGTAAGTGGAACCCAATTCACCACACTTTTAATCACATATGATATTGTAAATTAGAGTTATGTCATAGCCTTCACACTTCATGTTACATAGTCACATAGAATGAGAGACTGTGGTACCTGATTGGAGAAAGTGGAGCCTTAAGGATGCATAAAGAATGGAGAGAAACCATTCAGATGTCGGAGTATATTGCAGAGGTCATAGCACCCTACATCAACCAATGGGGATACAGATACGACGTCGCCGCTCCGTTGGTTCTATGTGTGGATGTGGCGAATGCTTAGCTATTTGTTCGCAAACGTAGATAGTGAGAAAAGATGGTGCATGGTACGTACGCGATCGCATTTTTATTCAATTGTTTTATCTTAGTATGTGCATCTCAATATCAATCTTGTATCAATTTACAGCTGCAAAGAACACTTGAGCCACAACAGGTGTGGTTGATTTTGCGATAAGAGGATTTCAAGGAGGAAGATATGGATGCCCCTCCTCCTCACTCTCTCTCTGCCGCCCCCCCCCCCCCCTCCGCTGTATACTGTGTCTCTCTCTCCTAGCACATCCAGCCGTGACTTATCCATCCTTGTGTGAAGCAGTCAAGGCTCTTCCCGAATGATCGACGTCAAGGAGACAAGTGTAACTGGGGCGTGCGCACAGCAGGCGTTATCTGTCACTGTCCGCTCCAAATTGTAGTGTCCTGTGACCTGCAATACCTCTGTGAAGATTGGCTGCAGGTCTAATTGTGTTGGGCCAGCTAGTGTTGGCTGAGGCTGTCGAAGCTCACTTCAGCTCTCTACAGATGTGCTCTCATGATAAAGGTACAACACTCACAACCAATATGTGTGTGTCGTAGTCAGCATAGTCTGTTCAGGTTCAGCGTGATATCTAAATGGTATCGATGCATACACGCTCGCAATCTCTCCACCCTCACATCCAACTACGATGTAAACCCTTAAACACGAAACCCGCAAATGAAATATAATACAATTTAAAAATGCAATATTTAAAAAATAACTATCACTGACCCGGTTGCGCCTGGGTGCCAAAACCTGGCAGTGTTGGTTGGGCTCAGTCACTTGTCGTATTCGCCTATGTTTGGAGAGTGTCAGGTTCAAAATCGCCACTGTAATGGGGGTTTGCACGGCAACTGATTGCCGTTTGTGGTAGTAGTGTTTATCAATCTGGGCTTTGAGCCTCACTCACCGTGATATCGAGATATTGCATGTTTAGTTTTGTTGGTGTACTAGACTATATCTGACGGTCAAAGACCCCCCCCCCCCACCCCCCCCCCCCCGTGGGGTAGTTAGGAATATTTTAGATAATTATGAGAACTTGTTGGTTTCCACAATATAAGTGTTTATATTCCATTTAAAATTATTTTATCCATTCATAACTATAATATGGTCTAATGTGGTTTCATAGGGCTCCTAAATTGTTGCGGTCTCGTAGGCTATACTAGCTGGCATATTAGTCTTAAGTCTGTTTGGATCCTTTTCCAACTAAATAGTCCTTAATACAATGCGCGGA
Organism: Microstegium vimineum; assembly: GCA_022036555.1. Lineage (NCBI taxonomy): Eukaryota > Viridiplantae > Streptophyta > Magnoliopsida > Poales > Poaceae > Microstegium > Microstegium vimineum. The sequence goes on along the minus strand of JAJDON010000105.1, from coordinate 21,412 downwards.
TATGTTTAATTACCTTTTCATTAGCTAACTAGTCCTAATGTTTTCTAGGGTGAGAGCTTGACCACTTCTTGTGCTTGAAGACATTCAACTTTTGGTGTGCTCAAATTGTGTCCCCTTCTCCTTTCAATTTAGTCTTGTCCTTGAGGGTTATGAATTTCTTCCTTTGTATCAGTAGATGTCAAAGTGAGTGTTTGCCTTCACTCGCAACCTTTCATTAGTCAAGTTGGGCAGATATGGAAAAACTTCGTTCTCTTCCGTTGCCCTCGTATGCTCTTTTGGTTTATATGTGCATTTCTTACCTTTGCCTGCAATAGTGATTAAGCATTGACATAATTACTAGATGCATATGTCTTTGGAGAGTCGAATAAACAAATGATAGGAACTTCTAATAAGTTGTTCTGAGGAATTTAGAATATGGTGTGTATCCAAACATACGAGTAAGTCATAGTGTGCTAAACCTCAATAAACTCGAATATGAAGCTGTCATAAAATTTCGAATGAGAACAGAAATTCCTTGGGATAACAATTTGGAGACCTATTGCTACGATGTGGTAGCTCCATAGAATATGTGAAGGAAGGATCATTCTGTATTGAATGATAATCACAAAGCGTTACTTGATTAAATTAAAAAAGTATGGCAGTCTGCAATTGTTTATATATTGTAAAAGTCGTTTTCTTTGGTTGATGAGTTGTCTAGAGATTTCAGAACGTTCATCTGTTGTCAAAGCTAACAAGATCAATTATTCATCTCTTGCAAAGTTCACGTGCTTCAACATATAATTGGATCTCTTCAACCCTTCCAATTTAGCTAGATGTCCTTCTAACAATTGGCAGTAACGCTGGGCGACAAGCCTAAATTTCCTAAGCGCTTAATGTCGCTCTCCATAAGTCCATGCAGGTCATATTAATTCAGATGATTCCAACATTTTTTGCTTTCTTCACTAAAGGCCTATCAAAAAATTCAGCAAATGACATACTTTATCCATGTTGCATTTAGATGGTCTATGAATTCTTACATGTCAATTCAAGGCAAAATTTTTTCTTTTGAGCTTCTACCTGCTTTAATTCATATATAATCTCCAAATCTCTTCATACTTCCATTTCTCAACCCATATATACCATTCAAAAACCAATTACAACTGACACTCTCATTCAGAGTTCGTACACTTATACACCACTACCAAATCCCCCACATAAATAATTCTAAAACACTAACAAACTTCTCATCCCAAATCTATCATAATCTACCATCATCATAAATACTTACTACCTCTAACTTACACCTATATCACATTCCACTTCCTGTCCCTGCCCCACCCCCAACAAAACCTAATCTCAATCCTTCATCACTCCCTCATGACACCTACCCATTCCACCCACTCCCTCTCTCAATACTCCAACGTTTAATATACAAATATCTTGTCACACTGTCCATTCATTTGCTATCCGCCTGTACATCATCCTGTTAATTGTTGTTGTTCCCCCCTAAACACACATACACACCCCCCCCCCCCCCCCCCCCCCCCCCCCCCCCCCCCCCCCCTGAGGCGCCTAATCGAGCTTATAGGTCGTTTCTGCTCCTTTGTTAGAAGTTCCTAAAGTGCAGCGATCTCCGATATAGATATTCTCTTTTACTAGTCTCGTTAATATTGCTCTCTTAAAACTCTATGATATAATATTAAACTAACAAAGGCCGAACACCTATAGTGACATATTTCTAACTTATATTTAGTCATTTTGTGATCTAACTTGAGATGGGTCCGTTCCCCCCCCCCGCCGGCCCCCCCCCGCTGGCATTATGATCGCAGATGTTAGCCTGATGGTACTTTGCTAGTCATAAATATTGGAGGTACAAGTTTGCGGCTAGCTTGTCTATAGATACTCTCTCATGTCTTAGAGGATCTCACATAGAGAGACATTTACGAACCGCATATTGGTGTGCAGGTCACTAGTTGGTAGTGGCGGCTTGTTTGGTTATGTTATTTCTTAGAGGGTGACGTGCGTATAATTGGTACTGTTTTTGCTAATGCATTTGTTGGGGAGACGAATGAGTGAATTGTGGAAAGTGCTAGATATATGTGTAGTGCAAAAGAGCCGAGTTAGAGAAGTCATATTTATGGTAGGAGTGACTAGAAGCTTGTCTAAACAACTACTTTCTGGTCATTTCGACATCACACTGCTTGTACTTTTTTCTTGCACAATCTATTTAGCGCGGTCGTCAAACCGGCAACACTATTTCAACGAGAGATTTTAATACGGGTAGGCATTTTAGTTACTTCTCGTATTAAAAAGGCAACACTATGTTGACAGAGAGATCTTTTGACTTTACTATCGTGCTCCGTGATTAGGTGTCTCTATTTCTTTGTGAACTCCTTGCTATCTCCCAGTATGTACCCAACGCAGACCGCAACCTTTTAAGCACGTTCTTGTTTTTTGGCACGAATAAAAAAAATTTATCTCCAACAATCTCCCACATCTTTTACACGCTACTTCGGAATAAAACTTCCTCCCATCACGTCGTAATGAGTCTACGCACTCCCGCGTCTGGCGTATGGCATCTTCCAATCTAAAGGCTGTACTAGCATCGTGAGAAAGAATAAATCGGCAGATAAGGAGTTTCTAATGCCAAATGATAAGATGACAAGAAGAATATATAGATACGTATATAATTCATGGATTGTGAATTACTTTCTATATTTTTCTAAAGGAGTAAAATAATTAGAACTATTGTTGGAAGGGTGGTCTTATTTAGTGTTCTTCCCAATACCCCTATCTTTAGTGTAGCGTTAGAAAATATCATCTGATTTATGGGAAGAAATTTATTTAGTTATTTTTGGGGGGGGGGGGTGATGATGCTCCTGACTAGGTCAAGTCCTCCACTATATATATGGATGAGTCTTGTTTTTTCTAGACATTATATTCATACAATTTATCATGATGTTGGTTGTTAACTTATATGGATTAGATTCGCCAGTGTACGTAGTTTTGATCGAGTCTCTTCGAAGGTGGGGTATGATCGCACATGGTGACCTTTCTAGATGATGTAGTGCACAGTATGTGTATGAATGCTTTACATTTTTTGTATCTTTGTATGAATAATTGATATTGATAAAAAGTCAGCATCATTGCTAATAAGAATTTGGTACAAATTTAGTATTAACGTTTCACATCTGAATGTGATGTTTATCCCTCTAATACACATTTTGTAATTGAATGTGAGATCAATCTACTCTCTCCCACAAAGATACGATGCCTAGCGGGTAATGTGCGAGACGTCCTCAAGACTACCCGTGTACTCGCATGCTTAGATAGTGTGTCTCCTCTGTATAAGAGCATCAGGGAATACATCAGTTAGATCAATTATTGGTGATGCTCAGCCTAAGTGAAAGATGATGCCGCGCAGAAAATAGACTAATGTTTGCAGATGTATATTTGATTGTTATGGTATGTGCATACTGAGTGTGTCGGCGCTGTTGGCTATCTCGTCACTCATGCCTTCGTCTGCGTATACGTCAGCTAGCAATCTTAAATTAAGATATGGAGACGGGCGCGTTCTATGTCACTGGAGTCGTTAGAGCGATGCTGTGTGTGCATGTGATCATGAACAATTGGAACCCTCGATGATGTCCAGTATACTATTACGTCTGTAGGATTACAGGTGCTAGGCATGCGATTGTCAAGCGCAATAAGATCGGCGAGTATGGCCTAGGATTGATAGGAGTTTAGCCGGCAGTCGTATAAATAGGCTGAATTCACAGTAGTCGAGACTTGGCCTGGATCTGCTCGCGCCTCTAACATGGCTAAGGAATCGCAAATAAGATGACTACGCTTCGACGCACTCGCGATACTCATGATAGTATGAATATCTGATATTGTATCTGTAACCACATACCCGCGAAGCTCACTCAGATCCCCTATGTCAGTATATATATCCTCCGTAGATACCGCTCAGCTCATCGCGGTATATGTAGTTAGACGGATCTTCAGCAGTATGTATATGATATACACATCACAGACATCGCGAGCACGCGTTTCCTGCCTACTCGGCTCGTTTGACTACCGATGCATTGCAAGTGCAGTATAAGCGTAAGCCGATGAGATGATGATACTCGTCAGCTGACGTGTGTTGAGATCACAGGAAGTGTATCTATTGTATGAGATAGGATTGTTTATCTGGCTCCATAGCACAGCGATCTCTGGGTTCCTCTCTCTGTCATTTGCACTCTGGTATTTGTTGCAGCGGTAGAATCGGCGCGTTCTTGAAGCGTATAATAGTTCTGCATTCGTGTTAACACTCACATCACTCTCACTATAGGAATGATGACTCTGTCTTGGAGTCTCTTTAAGTGGCTACGTGCAGTAGCCGTTAGTGTATTTGCTAGCCAGCAGCCTGGCGTGGCGCCATCCGGTGACTTGATAGTAGTCTACCACGAGTCCTTTAGGTGTGTATGTGTGAATTATCATATTTTGTCATTTGTATCCGAAGTCGCGCTTCATACTCCAGGGGACGCCACACTATCTCTCGAGTCCGCTGCATCTACGCTCTTGGTCCTCAGAAGACAATCTCTCCATTGAGAATCGGAGTCATGCGTCCAGATAAGCCCGCGCGACTTAGACGCACCCTCGCAGTTCCGATATGTCGAGATGCATGTTGCCTAGCACATAGTCTGGCTGATCGTGGTGGTCAGTCAGTTTGTTACAAGCCAACCTTAGACTCATCTATGTTTAATAGAGATCTGATACGATGTGCATTGTCAGTTCTGGCACTTAGTTGGAATGTCGTTGACCTATTTGCGAGAGTCGTATTTTTGTCGGTTTGTAATTTGAGATGTGACTAATTAATAACATGCACAGGCAACGGACCTGAACTATATCTGAGTCAATCCGATTCTCCAGTATAATTAGTTATTGTCTCTTTTCATGGCCCTTGTTCATCTAAGATAATCGAGATGATTGATTGTGCAACGGTCTCAGAGCATCGAACATGTACTCATTTCAAGTTCCAGTTTGACAAGTCGTTCCTTTTGTTGAAAGAGAACAATAGAAAACATAACTACAAAATTCTCACCATGTATACATCCATTCTATGTTGTTCTGAGTTTTGCACAATAAGTTTCTGATATTAGCTAACTAAATTAACAGGTCTGATGTTGCACGTTGTCGTCTCGCCTACGTGAAACTGACGTTGCACTCTGTATGTCAGAGATGTGACTGACTGCTCATATATCAGATTGTGCCCATCCTACTGACGACATAGATTAATATATCATGTGTAACTCCCCCCCCCCCGCCCCCCCCCCCCCCCCCCCCCCCCCCCCCCTTGTTATCTAATGTTCTTTTTTGTGTCCATTGCTGTCTGCTGTATATAAGATCAATAGAATGCAGTGTCGATGTCAGGCCTGTATCGAACGTACCGGGATTTGACGCAGCATGATGAGACAGAAGCACTGACTGATGACGACGTTGTAGTCATGTGCATATGATGCGCTAGTGCCAAGTCGCTGTTGCGAGTGTGTTCGACTTACACGTCGTCTCATACGTCGTGTCGCAGACGATGTATGGATAGTCTAGGATAGGATTGCGATATAAATGTAGTCATGTGACAGCCCTCTCTCGCATGCTGTAGTCCTGTATCGTATTCGAGAAGTGATCTAGTACGTAGTTCGGATGTAGAATATTCGGTACGATGGATATGGACCGATCTAAACCGCTTAATTGATTCCGTCTCGAATTATGGTCAGAAATACCAGTACGTTTTCACCCCTATGCTGCATTTAGTAATTGGTCCACCTGTGTGAAAGACAATCTCAAGACATAGATGATAGTCTCTTGGGCATGTTAGATATGCAATATGTTATAGATTCAAGATTTGTGTTATATAACTGTTATATTTTATCGTACTAGCTAGCTGAGTGCTAAGATCATTTGTTGCAAATTCACATGCAGATACATTGATTTTCACTGGACGCAAAGTTTTTGAAACCATAGTGTGTATATTATATAAATTATCAATAAGGATAATTAAGATAAGCAGTACATTAATACAATAACAGTGAGTTACGGTGTAATAACTATCACTGTCGGGTGTATGACGAAGCCATCTATGATTAAGTGACTTCACTGTGTGGGTGAAAGTTACTCTAGCCCTTTTATGGATTTTGGTTTTGATATATAGGTTAATAACACGGATAACACCGCCCAACTTAACTGTTTGTTGAGTTGTTGATCCAACTAGTTTTTATTATCATTACATTTTGCGATGCCCATCTGTTGCTATTATATCATTATTGATGTCAGAGCTTCATTTGAATGGCAACATGCAGATGGTATTCCTTGTTGACGTAATTGTGACACAGTCAAGGCCAAAGTGCAGAAGGCTCTAAAATAAAACTGATTGCATATAGATGTAGATACTCACAATAGGTTTTATAAAATTTTTTGTTGTACTCACTCTTATCTTAATATATAGACATACACTTGATTTTGACAAGTTGATAGTATTAAATGTGTGGTCTCTTACATAGTCTTATAGTCCTCCTCTCATGCTTGTCGTATTAGAGCTTCTGCAGATGGAATAATTCTGTATAGTTATATACAATAAATTATAATTATTTATAGGAGTATAGTATATAAATATCACAATAATATCAACTATATCACAGAAACACAACAACACTCTAACATATACGTAAATATAATTATTCTCATTAATAAGTTCGACCAATAATTATACTTCAACTTGCCAAAAAATAATCTCCAATAATCCTAGTCTACTTAGTACTCCATGTTTCATACAATAACGCAGTACTGTGACTCTCTCGCCTACCGACACATACATCCACAACCTCATACCCCTTACATTTCTCACAACCATTCCACCTTCAGCTACCTCTACTAACCCATCCCCCACTCCTATATACACACTCTCTTACTCCACCTCTTTACTGCACTCACCCCAGAACACATCCTAACTAGATACTCAACCTCCTCTCTCGCTCATCGCAAAACTTACACTCTTCTCCACCAACTATCACAACAAACTAACCCCGTCTATACTGTCTCTACTACCAAAAATACTGTCAACATTCACCTATAGAGTCTATGTGTGTTACACTACCCAAACCCCTTATCACAACTGATAATTTAAATTTACACGACCTACAGAAGACTAGAGATTGATATACCCACTCATGCTAACATTCTTACAACAGTGTCCACCACCCTCCTCATGTGAATACTACATCTCATACTGTGTAATTTTCTCCTCTCTTAACTCTCTCTGTGATAGTACGCTGTGGATGTCCTCGCAACTCTGTACTCTAGCATCCCACCTATCCCTACCCTAATGTAATACATCACTAATCATATCTCCACTATCACCTCCAATCTAACCCTTTCTGACATCAAGTCACATCCCTGTTATAGCCAGAATTAACCACTAATACATTACCTATATATACCATTCCTTCCCCCCTTACAAACACTAGTACTACCCACATACTATGCACTCAATGCCAACCCCTTATCAAAGATCTATCACAACACATAAGCCGATACCCACCCTCGACTCTATTCTCCATATATCTCTATAGAATCAACTCGACCGCATGATATATTATAATAGACACACTCTTTACCAAATACCGCGTCTAACTCCACCGTCACCTCCATAATGACTGTTGTCTCTTCACCAGCATAAACTGTCTATTATCTTTCCCAATTCATATATATCCAATAAATATACCCACTAAAAAATAATCAAATCATCAAACCCACATATAACCATCTCTCATCACTATTTTTACTGTACTTCTAACCCAGTATCATACATGATCTCACTCAAGAGATGTCACACATACTACCGCACACTACTGCGTGACAACACCTATAGTGGTCCTACCTTCAATTATATAGATACCAACTCCACAACGAAACTCCTCATACATCATCTCCAATCAACAATTCCTCACTCTCTTAAGTATACCACCCCAATTGTACACTATACGCACTCATCAACACACCATAACAACTCATCTCACCTCCAACTAGAGCAGAGAAAGACTCACTTATACAGATCAACATATAGAGTATACACTGATAATAGAAACCAGACGCAGACCTCTCCTCTCAATATATGTGCGCATCAGACAACACTATATTCAATATAGATGTAATCACACACCCTCTCTTATCTCCTACCTCCAATCATCGCAACATCCCCACACCCTACTCCACACACCCCCCCCCCCATGATCACTCACCTCAAGAACCCATATCACTCATCTATGTATCTCTAATACTAATACCACTCCCCTAACTTATCCCCCACTTCATATATATATATTAATTTCAATATTATCAACATATATTGCGCGCATCGCGCCACATAATCACTTCCCTCAATCTATAATAAACACTTCCTATATTATCATATCCTCTCCCCCCCCCCCATTGGCTGAGCAACTCACGACCTGATATGAGCCTCTTGGATCCCTCCCCCACCCTCCCACTACTAACACCCACACTATAAAATTGTAAACACGTCCTATCCTTATATAGTAGTTAATAGGAGCTATCAGATATGCACCTCGTAGTAGGATGAGCCCTTCCGCTGCTACACCCGGTGTAGCGCCGTGTGTCGTCACCCCCTGACGTGACATTGTGTGTATATAGTCTCTCGCAGGTATGTTCTGCGCCTAACTCGCTAGCGGGGATCCGCCCCCCCGCACCCCCATTGAGAAGCTAGTTGCCGCGCCCAGCCACCGTGCGCCTAGGGCCTCCGCTCCGTCAGCATCTTTTTAACATTAGTAGCGGCCAGTAGCTCCATGTTGTCAGTAGATCGTGTCTGCACTGCATGTGTGGCCGGCTTGTTCCTAGCACACCACTGATTGCTCCGAAATGTGACACACCCGCTCAGTGCATCGCCCTAGCACGCGCTCCGACCCCACACCCACTGCCTCCGCGACACCACAGCATATCCCGCCGCACTTCGCAGTCGCCTGCCCCCCTGTTTCCTTTCAGATACCGTCCCCCTGCAACTGCCGCGTGGCAGACAGCACCTCCGCCATGATTTATGGTTTCCCCAGCAGCTCCGCAATATTATATGCGTATAGATTGACGTGATGAACGCACGGAACCACTTTGTTTGTCTGTCGGAGTCGTAAACTGAGCCGTACCTGACCATTTCGCTAGTGTGTTACTACAAACCTACAGCCAGCCCGTCGAGTCGATGGCTTTCGCATTCGCCAAAGCGAAATGGACCCGTGAGAGAGACGGCTTTAAGATCACCGCCGTCATGCATTTCAGTCGAAAAAACGTCCGCTGGGTTAGAATCGAGCGGCTTCCAGTCGGCTGCCGACCAGGCTCGATCGATTTGTTGGTGTTGCCTGCGCACTGAGCCTCGACGGGTTCAGGCCGCACTGCTTGTAGTTAGTGTTTCTCTCGCCTAGCGCACGCGCGCGTCGTGCCGTGACGAGTGCGGACTGAGTCGCCTAGTGTGCGTGAATCGCCAGCGCTGACAGTTTGCCGGCTTCTTTCGCGGGGATGACGATGATGTTCCGACAACTGCATGCATCGCGAGGTCCGTCATGCTTCTGCCACACGCCCAAGCATGTCGCATTTACGAAATCTAGCACACCACTCGAGAGACGTTTACACATGCAGGATAGGCTCCACGAGGGATATCGGCGTTCGCACGTCCCGGGCCACTACGCCACCGACACGTACGCACACCCTCGGTCCTCGATCGGCGGTGTCCCCCATCCCGCTTGGACGCATGTGCCGGGCGGGATGCGCCACTGATACCACGTCTCCCTCGGATTGCCGGCCTCTACCGGACGATTAGCCACCTCCTTTTTTCTATCCGATCTGTGATATATGATCGGCGCGCGCTGTGAGAATCAAGATGGTTTGTTGTGGTGAGCGATCGAGCGCCGAGGAAAAATATCGGCGCCGCCGCCCCACGCGTCACGCGCTCTACAGCCGCAAATCACAGAGCGGTTAGGGGGGGCCCGTCGCGTCGGTTTCGCCGTTGAGGACAACAAATCAAGGGCGATTTTGTGGGCACATCGACTGGTGGGGTTGGGGAGGCCGGCTGGGCGATTCGGGGATCGCATGGGTCCATGGCTTGCGAATTCACGATTCGGATCTCTTGCGGGTCCCGGTTCCGGTCCGGTCCGGGGTCCGGGCTTGCGCTAGCCTATGAGACCCTAGGTACGTAGAACACCCTGGTGCAAGAAGAAAGAAAGCACTCAATCGCCTTGTTGATTGGAGCGTGATCGCGGCGAGAGGCACGGCTCGAGCCCATCCAAATCTGCTGCCGACGTTTGTGTGTGTGAGAGTTGTGATGGAGGTGCTCTCGCTCGGCGATCGTGCGGATCCTAAGAGGTCGTGATGCGCAATTTGGCTATCTCGTGAGATCGAAGCTGAGGGACGGCCGCCCGGGGGCTGGGGAAGCTGATGGAGATGGATGCTGAAGAGTGTGTGATCGATGGTGATGTTTGGAATGAGGCGAACCTGCTGGCGTAGGTACATGCGTTTGTTCGAGTGTCATCATCCCTGGAACAAACCTCTCCCTTTCAATCGTGGATGCTTACTAGTAGGGAGGGCTAATATATTGCTCGTGGTGACATGGTTGATTATAGGCAATGGATGCTTCTAGTACCTGATACAATTCCAACACGTACTGGCTGGTCATGTTGTGCGTCCAATGCGCGCGTGCTGGTACGTTTATAATATCAAGGAGAGTAGTAGTACAACGGGGGTGGGTGGTGGTGTTGGGACAGAGGTGGTCAGCTGTCGTGCTACGGCGTTGCAAAGAAAAAGCTAGCTTTTCAATGTTCGGCCGTCAACTCTGTTTGTTTGTTTATCTTATCAGGCCTGCGGTTGCTTGGGCGGGCATTCCAATAGGATAGTATGGCAGCAGCAGCGCGGACAGTGCAGTGGAGTGGAATCTTCCGTTCGTTTCGTTCCATTACCAATCTCGATCGTCCCCCTGAATCAGACCTCCCGACAGAGATCGGAATCTGATATCGGTCTAGACGTGAGAAAAGCTGAGACTGAGAGAAGAGCGTTGAGGCTTAGAGCCCCACACGCCGCAAGCACCTCCATCTTCTCATGGCTCACATCCAGCCAAAAGAAAACATTAGTTAATTACCAAGGTATAGGATTATGGAGTGGTGCAATACCTAACACTAGCAAAGCAAGCCTTTTGTACGTAGCACTAGCAAGCTCTTGGTAGTGATTTCTGCACTTTGTCGGGTTCTCTCAAGTTATTTTGTGACATACTCGAGCTAGGAGGGAACGTGATGACCTTGTCTTAAGTTGTATTATAATTATAATCAATCTGAAATGTCAACTCAGCTATAAATCAACTTTTGTAAAAAAATTGTACGGTTGTGATATACTTCCCAGTGTTGCCGCAGTTGCTTGTCAAGCGATTTGAACCAACTTTTGTTCAACAACGTACAATCAACACTTAAACATATTATTATATAGGTATTACAGCTTGCATTTTTTATGGCAATATTAGTAAATGACTCTATTGAACAACGTTATAATATCCAGTAGAATTAGTGTGCTCCCTTCCCAATGCAAATATAAAGAGTGTTTCTGAGCTGTCGTTCTCATGTGAGTAAGATTATTTAAGATTTTGATGAACGTTCCGGTTTATCTTTTAATTTTATGGATTAAGTTGCGAATATGCTTTGAAACGTTGCACGAGGGTATAATGTTGTTCTTGCTAGTGTAGTTCAAGCTAGAATCAGTATAGTATAAGTGAAACAGAACAAAAACAATCATTCCTTTCTATCTTTTGGAATTTGACTTTTCCTCTTTCAATAAATTTAAGTTTAGAGTTCTAAGGCTGAATTGCCCCGTCTTTAGATTTGTAGTAATAAGCTTATTACCCGGGCTTTAACAAGAAAGTAGTGTCATTTGGTACCTGTCCGTCTTTTTCGTTCGTGGCATTCATCCCCCCCCCTTCACATAATTACTTTTGTGTCTCTCATTGGAACTTTGTAATAAAGTTGATTTCTAAGACTATGCTGTTGTCAATCTGTTTTAGTGTAGCCATTTGTCGTTCAAGTTTCGTAAAGTTGCTAATCTTTGCAATATATTATGCTTCCCCCCCCCTCCTATTTTCAAGATATAAGTATTGTTTGGACTGATTATCATCTTATGTTGTCTATAGAAAGCTGATTTAATTTCTTCGATTACTCAACTGTATAATAAAAAATATTGTCATATTATAAAGTCAGTGATATAAACATATACTCCTGCTGTTTTCAAATAATTAATTTCTGTTTAGGATACACAATTCTCGATCCATATTGTAGCTTTGACCACTTTGTTGGTGTCTTTTTATAAAAAATACTTCAAGACAAATTTATGCATATCAACGTCAAGTGTTGTAAATATTATATTAACTTAACACGCTACAAGTAAAAAAATAGTCGATGTTTCACTACAATAAAAAAATAATCGATATTTAACAGACTGCATGTATTAATAGTGCCTTAATTTCTTGTATACATGTATAAATTTTAGATTCGCATTTTTCGGTATGGTACTCGTAACCCCTGCACATCAGTCTTAATTATTCTAAGCAAGGCTAGCTAAGCCAGGAAAAATAAATAAAAGGAGGCCGGTCTTTAAGGCAAAATACTTAATTTTTATTGGAGTCCTTTACCGGGCAAGGATGATATTGCTGGGTAGATGTATCCAAAAGGACACAAAAAAAACTTATTTCTGGGTGAACCTCCGAAAATCAGTGGATTGATAATATCCCTTAATTTTAGTATTACCAGCATCTAAAATTTGATCAGAAAATCGAATTTTACAGATCGAGAGGGTGCTCCTCACGCAACCCATAAAAAAAAACAGGCAAGTACAATAAAGGCGAGGGATTTAGTCTTACCTCCTCCTAGTTACGCAAGGACCAAGGACGAATGGTTCGCCTATTCAGATACTACTCAAACGAAAAAACACTTGTGACAATATGAATTTTTACAGTTGGATTAGAGGCAGACTCCCCTAACTGTGTCGGACGCGTGTGATCGCCGAACTGGAGAATAGAAAGTGTCCTCTGCAGCTGCTGGGCCGAGTGTATATGGCAGGTCGACCAGTCTGAGGAGATCTTGTGCACTGCCGCCGCGCAGCGCCTGAGGTGTCGCATGTATGCGTCTACGAGCGTTTATCGAGATGGGGGACCGTGTTGTACCTCGACGGAAGACGTTAAGTGATACTCCCTAACATAGGACGACGGTCACAGGCCAGGCGACCGAGAAACAAAGCTGAACCTTTCAGAGCCTTCCAGTCATGGTCTGGATCGACGCCGCAGTAAGCCGGCTTCCGGCCTTGACTCCCCCGCTTGAGTGCAGAACGGGACTCGTTCTTGGTCGAGTTTGCCTGAGTTCGCCCCTCCTGCGGTGCTCTAGGTGGTATTTTATCTGTAGACTGGGTGCCTGAGATATCACGGCGAAAGTTTATACTCTGGCCGCGACGCCCTCGGCAACGGGCTGGGACGGCGGGGGGGGAGTCGGATCAGTGGCGGCGTGCGGGATGGCCGTGGGGGGAGGCCAGCGAGGGTGGACCGTGATCGTGACGGCGGCGCGCGGCATGATGCGCTCGGGAGTAAAGGACGAACGATATTGCTCGCATGCACCCCACCACTTATTAGACTTGTCATATTTTCTGTTTCGAATTCATATTCGAGATACGGCATAATATCAGAATATATCAGAATGAATTGGACTAGGATAGATTATTGTTTTATGAATCATCTAGTATTAATATTACCAAGTTATTAGTGATGACGGATTACGACTAAGAATGACTTGTTTTATCGGTTGGTATTGTATGATCTTCGGCTCGGTACGGACATGTTCTAAAATCTTCTAAACAAATTCGGTTGAACGGACGGTTCGAATAAATATCGTACTCGTTTTCATCCTAATGGGAGGCGTTTCTGTAGCGGCTATCTCACATCCCCATTTCGTCTACATGTACAGGTCTCCACGAAAGGCGGTGTGCGAGCAGATGGAAACGGAGCGTCATGACGGAGCAAGGATTGGAACCGAAGGCAGAAATCTGTTAGTCGTGATATTTTTCGATAAAAACTATTTAATAAGGATATTTGTATCCGTTTCAAAATTATATGTAATTCATATCGTTTGAATAAAGTTGATACTGTTCATATCTGATAATGCCGAATCCGGATTTGTATGTCGTAAGTATCCGTAAGTCGGTCCAAGGTATTATAATCAATATTTTTTTTTTCTATTATTATGGGATTATGAGAAGGTGAATGAAAATATCTATATGCTCTTGATCAAATATTCTTGCAGTCTATGAACATAATTTCACTTATAAATTGTCGAAGGACTATTTTCAAATGGAAAATACTGGTGATATGGATATCCTCGGATGCGATCGGTGTATCGACTATCCGACTGCAATCCTCATATCTGGATAAAGGTCTGACCGTCCCCCCCACCAAACCCCCCCCACCATATCCCTTGCTATGGTTTGTTATATGAACAATAAAGAAAATTACCATTCCGAGCAAAAACTATGGCTATCCAACAAAAAAGGTGGTATTAGTACTCCGATCCGTTTCAACTTCTACGACAGGGTGATTGTATTGTTGGTTGTTTGGTATAGTTTTTGACATCGTCTATTTGAGCGGCGCTGATGTGGATATGCATGTGATGCTGTGTAAGAATATTACTTGACTCCTATTGTAAACATATACTAAAGATTTTTTAGAGAGAAAGACTGGGGATGTAATTAATGGTATTTCGTAGTGAATAAATAAAGACCTACGTCCGACACTAAAATCTATAAGAAAAAAATTAGTTTCACCTTGTGATTACGAGATAACGAAAAGATCACTAGAGCTATTATAGTTCTCTAGTCAAAAGTATTTTCATTTTTCTAATTACATAAATTCTATTACGTTTTGATAGAGAACTTTTTGTTTTAATTTTGCATGAGATTTTGCAAATAGTTATGCTTACTTCAATTAGTAAATTTAAAGGTTGGCGTGTGAAACATTAATATTCTGGAATGTAGACGGAAATTAACCTACATTATCTATAATATATTTTTAATTTATTAGATGTATAAACATAGAAAATTATATAATAAATTCATAACTGAATAGCATTGTGTTTCCGCAGGTGTTACTAATGCGAGTTTACTATGCACTTTGTTATTTAGCTCTTATTGATGATCAAATACAAATATACATTCTCTACTACTTCGTGATACACAATGTGTTCTATATAGTCTTATTATCGTTAACTACTATGTTCATCTCAGGTGGGCGCAACGTTTGATTTCTTATGTCTCTTATGGTGCATCTTTTTCCGAAATATCTTTAGTGCATATATTTGTTTAACGTTCTTAATTACAAATAATTTATATTGACTCGCTCAATTTTATTTGAGTAGTACAATATGATTTGTTTTTGTTACTACTAAAGAGGTTTAGAGGTTATCTAAAGGTCATTGTTTACTCCCCCTGAATGTTCACTCAATTAAAAAATCGTCAAGCTTTGAATATCAACAATATGAACAGAGATCACGTAATGAATTTAGTCTAAAATGTATATCAGTCTATACTCTTTGGTGTTTCGTACTGTGGTCTGATGTTTGGAATTTAATTGCCCCAGAAACGGATACAAGATAACATACACAATTCGTAACAATATCGTGTTTTTCTTTCACATGTAAGAATTCTGATCTGTCAATGTTACATTATACTCAATGAATTCGACAGAAAAATAATGTATATGTATGCTCAATGGACGCTAAAACATATTGCAGAACGATATTGAACATGGACCGCACGTGGAAAACGATGCTGCTGCTTGACTAGTTTACACACTTCTAAGCAAGATGGACATTGTACATCACCAATCCTTTTTTTAGGACATTTTTTTTGCTGCTCCCTCCAGTACATATGGAACATCAAAGAAAAAGTTCTACTCTTTTCCCCTTCTAATGTTCCGTGTTGTGATACATATTTCTCCCTTCTGAACGGTTCTTTGTCCATGGTTCAACCGTCTCTTATTCACCTTGTTAGATCATTTTCTTCCTCTTCCCTGCCAGTACAATTCTGTTTGCTATTGGATCACTGCTGCTAACGTTTCATCGCTATGGTTACACGTCCTTTAGTGCTTCTCGAGGCTTCGATTTCATGTCCTTATATGATAGTAGTAGCGCAGGCCTGAAGAGTACTTCGGTTGGCCATGTTATCGAGATATCGTACTAGAGCTTGCATTTGATCACTCTATGTCTTGCTGTGGCATCATCAATTCTATTCAGAATGACAAGCAGCGCCGTGGCATAAATGTGTTGGTGGAATAACCATTTGTAACATACTTCCATGAAACTGCATTGTAAAAAACATGTAATATGAACATGTTTCAACAGCAGCCTTTGGAATTTGTTCGTACGAACAATGTTATCTATTTTCACATTGTTATAGAAGGTCAACAATAATGGTTTTAGTTTCTGTGACCAGGTTTAGTATTATTTTGGAATATGTTTTGATCTAAGGGTAATAATTGTGGTCACATTCAATCAGTGCATCTCATGTTTATCTGTCCCTCTTTTATATAAAATCAGCATATCTCGCGAATCGAGATAATAGCAACTCGATCGAGATAATAGTCAATAGCGCGAGTGCAGAACATATACTATACATTTTATGTTACGCAAAAGTCATTGCTCAGCCCTTTGCTCTTTCTGATTGGAGAATGTCCAGTATCTTGATTAGGTAGTGTGGGTCACTTGACTGAAATGAGAGCTTTGCTTAGCATCAAAAGGGGTGAATAGAGAATAGTCACAAACAAGTAATCCAATAATATTGGGTGATAGACAAATGGGGTAGTCTCACTGAGGCACTATTTATCACACCAGGATTGACTGAAATCTAGTGTTGTTAACTAATACAGCACATATATATGAGTTCTAAGCGAGCAACGATCTGTCTGTCTTATATGGGAAAGCGGAACAATAATCAGATTGTGAAACATGTTAAAGAATGTCACACAGTTCATGGACTAAGGTAGGAATTATTATGATTTATTATCTGCAATAAAGGGGAAAGTCACAGGGAGAGGCAGAATAATCAGTCGCGTCCGCATTATTGTAGGGTGTCTCTACAGTATCCATACCCATGAGCAGACAGACAAAGTTTAGACTCAGGCGAGAAATACGCCCAGTCTAGGTGTCTATCTGTTCACTCGCGCAATGAAAAGGGGGGAAAACCGTGAGCAGGTCACTCAGTCATACTATGTGTTTTTACTGTTCAAAACATGTTTTATGATGTCTTTGGCTTGCTTGATTTGCTTTCTGTAACACGTGTGTATAGCTTGTATTATGGTATTGACACACAAAAACTCGCAGTTAAGCATTGCAATGTTATTTATTAAGCTTTGCAGAAATAATATAATAATAATAATAGTATATGTAATAAAACATTTATATAAAATTTGAAACTGTTTGCTGTTCCCTCAATCATCCTTGTAACCTGTCTTTTCAATGAGAATTTCATGTTAGATGTTAGTCCTTCTTCTTGGAACAGGTCTTCTGCAAGAGGAGGAATGAAGATGGTAAGTAGATTGGTATAGATGCAGCACTCGCCGACGTTAGGCATATCCATTTGAACTCGAGATGGGGTCTGGCAATAATGATTCAAAATCAAAACATGACATTATGAACATTTTATACCAATTCATTGATTGGTGGCATAATGGACAGACATCTCATAATACTGCATCTACTTCCATCTCTTGCAAAATTAAAAAGGTCCTGTAGCATATTATCACCTCTTAGCTTCCGGTCAGCTATGGTGTGTCTCATAGGCTCAAATCAGGACGGCCCCCCAAAATGTAGCCGAGAGACCAAACAATGTTTGGAAGAGTATGTAAATGGGCCTATCTGAAGACATAGGCCTGAAATATTCCATTAAACCTAGGTGGCAATTTTCCACAACATAATTCGGGAGAAAGGAATCTGAAATTCACATGTAGCTAGGACAAAGGGGGGAAGTATTCACTCAACATTCCTTATTGAAGGTGGGGTCAATCTTGCACAAGAGATCTTACATTTAGGTCGTTTCACGGGGTTTCATATGAAGACACCTGGTGCTAGTCTCACACTTCTGTTCCTTCCTCAATTCGAAAATTGACCTCAACATGAGTCTGTAAGCATGTAAGTTCGATCTCGAATAGGTCCAGGGCTCTGGCACATAATTGCTCCAGAATCATAAGTGGTAAAGATTGAGATGGAAATTCAAACGTTGAATAATACTAGTATGAGCCACAGATATTGTTCATTACTTTTGTATGAGTGCTGTTTTTACAAAATTAATTTCTTAAAAGGTATGTCAGTAGAGTAATTACTGGTCACAAATTAGTCAAGATAAGTAAATGCATCATTAATGGGATTTTTTAATTTTTCCAAATAATACTCATGCGGGCATCGGTTATGTGAACTAGAACCTATAAATCTATCCATAAAATGAGTGCCTCCCATGGGCACCAACCACAGAAGAAAATAACCAATTGTTTCCATTGTCAGTGGAAATGAAAACTTTAGAGCAGTGAAGAAGCAAGAGTGCAAGATAATTTAATGCACGCTAGATGTACATCTTAGTATTAGTTGAGCACATTTCCATCTTTTTATGGGTCTAGTCTGTTCACATGTAAATTGCTAATTAGTACATTGCCATTATCCATATTAAGGGTATTTTTAGAAGAGCGTTACCCTGATAAAACGCAAGCGCGAATTATAGACAATAAACAAAAGTTCCATGTGTTGGTACTTAGGACTGTTGAATAGGTCAGCGGAGAATATGACTTCGCTCACTAAGAACGATGCCATCAGCAAATGTTCCAACAGCTGTATATGACAGCTCTCAGGAGTGATTCGTCTGCATAACAGAAAAAGGGTACAGAATGCAGGATTTGAGATCGCTGGGTCTTCTTATTCTCAAAGTAACGTACGAAAGAGTTGCCATCGACTTGGTTCAGCACTAGTGAAAATAATAAAACTGTCTATATTCCAACTAGCTCAGTAGTGCGCATGTGAGTAAGAGATTGCTCTGCCTGAGGAAATTGTAGATGCTTTTACGGAGTCCGGGCTACAACCATATTAAAGGCCGGAGGGGGGGAGAGACACCCTAGCGCTGTGCGCGGCTAGGGTTAGGAAACCTTAACTCGCCTCTACCGCACACACGCTCCCGGGCGTGCACCCACATGGGGCCGCCAGACCGAATGGCCCAAAGACTCACTTCAAGGCAGTGGACAGGCCATTATACTTTTATTCTACTCAGATGTATAATTATGTTTATATAAGCTGCGATTAAGAAAACAAATGCTAGGTTACTTAGAATGATGTATTCTGATTGAAATCCACTATGATCATTGGTTATCACATGTGTACTTTCTACTCATTCAACTGTAGTCACACTAATTACTGTTGCAGATAATCGTGTTCACCATGTAATATTATTTGGCAGATATCTGAATAAATCGGTTTAAATTAATAGCAAGTCATGAAATGACAAGCACTTCAGACATTATTTCTCAGGTGCTTTCATTCTCTAGAAAAAAGAGCAGAGAGATTGGTTTTGCGCTCTGTGAGTCTCACACAGTTTTTACAGTAGCCGCATGTTTGTCTTTTTCTGATCGTCCGATAATCGCGTGTTATCACGATTAAATCGTCCTGACGCGACACCTTAGCACTCGATTACGCGCCATTCGATCCTTCGTTATCAGAGCGATCTAGAAACGCTGCTGCTCGCGACTGTAATCGATCGATTAATCGCGATTAATCGTTTCGATTAGGCTTCTTTGCCGCATCAGACTAAATAGGCAGATGGGTCTTCTTCAGTACTGGGCTATATCTATTTGGGCCTAGCGCCCACACCCCAACTCTGTCTCTCCTCCATAGCTCACTCCCACTCCAGCCGTTGCTATGTTTTTATCTCTTCTCCAGTCCGTTTAGCTATGTGCAGCTGTCATAGCTCGCTACTACTATCCCTGCAATCAGCAATACTATTCTATGACATTTGTGAACTCTTTGATGCTTGAGCGTTTTGTGGACAAGAAAAAGAGCCTAGTATTTCATAGGTAAGTAACAATACTAACTAATATAAATTGTGTAGTATTGATACGCTCAATGTTATATACTTATAGTAATATATACGTTTATAGGCGATATATATATATTAAGTCAGACTATATATCATAGATGTATATGTATACTTTGTATAAGTGCTTAAGCTCTACTATGTTGGTAGATGTAGACGATCAGAGCTCGATTAATTCGTCTCCATGATCGATCGTTTAATCGTCTGATCTGGTACCAGATCCGATTAGGAAAGATCAGCGATCAGAAACATGGAACGTACAATCAGAACGATGGCGTATCTAAGAACTCTAGTTGCCTATGTTTTCTTGAGTTCTCTACCTGATCCATCAAATAATTGCCTAACAGAACTAGCTTTAGGATATTGCAACGTATCAAAGAACTCACCGTCCTCATGTATTCATGGAGGTGTAAATGCCAAATTGGTACTGTAACTTTTCATTCGACTGTTCTTAATGAGCCAAAAACAGGTTTGATAGAGCTCTTGGGTTACAAGTCTGGCAGCATGTTGAAAACATAAAAATATTAGAACATGCTGATGACCAGGGTTGCAAAAGTAACTCGCAATACCTGACATCATCAAAGAGAACTCTGTAGCTTGAAGGTCATGGTACGAAGCACGCCCCTGCTAGTGCAGTATTCCAAAGATCGAGAAAGATACAGAGCAACCCTTAATCTCCATGGGCCTTTCATTGCTTTGTGACTCCCCTTGTGGGAAAATTCACATATATTTCACATGAAGCCCATTCAGTGTATGGCAGTTGGGTGGGGCATACAAAGTTGTCCAAATTAGGTTATAAGAAAAGGACAATGAGGCCTCCCAAATGTCTTGGTCTAGTTTGAGTTTGAAGAAAAAATTCAAGTATATGGTTTCTATCACTAGATCGTAACTACAATATGGGTATGTTTTGAAGGATCACAGATGGAGAGATGCTGTGCTAGGTGTCGTTGGGCATGTATTCTGCAAACAAGCAATTCTCATCACCTTCGCAGCAACAGCCAGAGACAGATTTGCCAATCTTTTACTCGAGCAGAACAACTACTCTAGCTTCTTCCGGAGACATAAATTTAATCGTTGGTGGAATATGAATGGCCTTCTATTTGTAATTTTTTATAACAAATACGAATGCCTTCTGACCAAGAAAAATGGCATTTTTTGGAGGATACCCCACTGGCTATTTGGGAAAAGTCATTTGTATTTATTTTACATAAAGGCCGGTGGTGGTGAGGGTATTATCTTATAAAAATCA
>JAJDON010000104.1:0-34746 GCA_022036555.1 Microstegium vimineum | reverse complement strand
TGGCCAGCAACCGGAAAGCACCAAGCACATAATAGAACTCCTCAACAAGTTCAAAGAGATTGCAGGCATCGATGAAAAGAACATCCTTGGGGATGTCTCCATACCAAAATATCTGGAGAAATGTCCATCTTTGATGATCCCAAATGAATTCCTCTGTCCAATATCACTTGAGATCATGACTGACCCTGTCATCATTGCGAGCGGGAGGGTATGCTTTGTGCTATGCCATTCATGTTCCCTGATTGCAAAGTGGGATTTATTGTCTCACAGTCCATATTTCACCTGATTTGCAGACTTATGAGCGAAGAAGTATCCAGAAGTGGTTAGATGCTGGCCAGCGGACCTGCCCAAAGACACAACAACCATTAGCCCATCTATCACTGGCACCAAACTTTGCAGTGAAAAACTTGATCTTGCAGTGGTGTGAAAAGAATAAAGTTGAGATTCAGATGGGAGAATCAGAGCCTGTAGCTGAACAGGGAGATCGCAAAGAAGACATTCCAAAGCTGGTGAAAGATCTGTCGTCTGTTCATCTTGATATGCAGCGGAAGGCCGCCAAGAAGATTCGGACACTTTCCAAAGAAAACCCAGAGAATAGAGCACTGGTCATTGAGAATGGTGGGCTCCCTGCTCTTATTAGCTTGGTGTCCTATCCCGATAAGAAGATTCAGGAGAACACTGTGACTGCATTGTTGAACTTATCGATTGATGAGACCAGCAAAGTTCTGATAGCTAAAGGAGGAGCCTTACCTTTGATCATTGAAGTCCTTAGGAATGGCAGCGTTGAAGGTCAGGAGAACTCAGCAGCGACATTGTTTAGTTTGTCTATGATAGATGAGAACAAGGCGACTATAGGGGTTTTGGGTGGTATAGCTCCTTTGGTGGCCCTCTTAAGGGATGGGACAATAAGAGGCAAGAAAGATGCTGCTACAGCACTCTTTAATCTGATACTGAACCATCCGAACAAATTCAGGGCTATTGAAGCAGGAATCGTGGATGCTTTGCTGAAAATACTTGCCAACAAGAAACTAGACATGATAGACGAAGCACTGTCCATTTTTCTCCTCCTGGCATCACATCCTGGTTGTCGAAGTGAAGTGGGGACAGCGTCTTTTGTTGAGATACTTGTTCAGATCACAAAGGAAGGGACTCCCAAGAACAAGGAGTGTGCACTTTCTGTTCTCCTCGAGCTAGGTCTGCATAACAACTCCCTTATGGTGCATGCACTTGGATTTGGCCTGCAAGAACATCTCTCTGATATTGCAAAGACAGGTACAAGTAGAGCACAGAGGAAAGCTAACTCTTTGATTCAGCTTTCTTGCAAGTGCTCATAAAAGAGTAAATGAAGACAGAATCCTGATGATTCTGCATAAAGATACATTTAAACCGAGATACTCAAAAAAAGAAGGGGGTGGGGGTGGGGTCGCAAAAGAGCATTGGTGCAGTGATGTCTATCAGGAAGATCATGGGAGGAAGATGGTACTAAGAAAGCAGCAGTTCCCGTTTTTTTTTTCCCGAATACACAGGAGAGAGCTAGGCATCATTTGAATTAAGATAGAAGAAAATGGTCTGAATACAATGGTTCCAAGGTAAGCCCTTGGATGAAGTGAAAAAAGAAAGAGAGCAATGGAATGAAGGGAGTGAGTTACAAAATCAATAGGTGCATCACAGAGCAAAAATAAACAACAATGTCTAAGCAACCAGAACTAAACCCTGCGACAAGGCACTCTGACTCTTTGCTCCCACCATGAAGCAGCAGTAGTATTGTAACTTTGAATTAGTATAGCTAGCAGCTCTGTTCATCCACCACAGCATTGAAAGAAACATGAGATAATTAATTTCTTGTATGCAGAACTTTGTTGTAATTCTTACTTATATGGTAAATATATAGAACTTTGTTGTAATTGATAGGCTGCATTGAAGGTATCAATTCATGTCTCAGCGATCACAAGTTTTGGAAGTTCTGACCCAGACAATGTTGTTCAGTTTCTTGATTCAACTTGAAGTATCATGGTTTGATTTTTTTTCCCTCTCTATTGAATCTTGAAAATAATGTACTAGCAAAAACAAACATCAAATTCCCACAAAAGAAAACAATATAGTCTCAGCCACATTCAGCCATTCCGCATTTCTGTGTCGGACGTCACTTAACTGAACCAAAAATACATCAGGATGGATATTCCAACTCCAACAACTAATCATTCTTCTTAACGCTAAGGATCCATCTTTAAAATCCTAGGGGATTACAGCAGGTGGAGTCAATGCATGTGCATTTCTTGAATTCAGTTTAATTAGATCTACTGATTTACAAAGATGGACAGTTCTGAATGATCTACTGAACCTGACGACAGCCAGTGGGCAGGGGTTTGTTACTTGCCTCCTTCCCTAGAGGACCATGCAGGATGCAAGTATGCAACGAGAGCAGCAGCACCGCCGTCAACGCCGGGCGTCAAGGTGTGGCTTCGGTAGTGCCCTGACCATATGTTCCCGGTCGGTACTCGGTAGTGTCCTGACCATGTTCCGTTCATTCCGTCTGATCAGTGCCTAGCTTGCCCATCTTTCGGATGGCTAATCTGGCCCCTTTTGCTCACATATGTTGGGCTATGCGTTTCAGAGGACTCCAAAAATAATAATGAGCAAAAAAAAAACGACCAAAGTTTTGGCTAACAGCTGATGAAACCCAAGACATCTGAGCTGTTACATAGCCATGCTAGACAACAATTTAAATCCAATCTAAAAAAGATAACAATTCAAATCCTAGTGAGGAAATTATAGGGTTGTATTGGTTTTGAGAAATGTCATAGCCCATCATCTTCTCGCCCACCACTTTTGTTTGATTTTGGAGTTTCTAGATATATTAGAATGGGTTGATTCTCGCGAATGGGCCTGTGGCAGTGGTAGGCCTGTCCAGTGGGACGCTACCCACCAGTGGGTTCAAACCCTGGTGTCCGCAACTTTTCTAAAATTATTCTAGAATATTTTAGGTACACGCACGCGTGCGCATTCGGTGGTACTGTGCGTTTCCCGCGCACTGGAGGCGCTTCGAAGTCTCTCAATCTCTTCTTTGCGTGTGTATGGACGCGCACACGCGCACGTGTGGTGGTGCGAGTGTGAAGTGTGTATGGGTTGTGTGCGTCCAAGTTGTACCGAATAAAAAAAAAGAATAGGTTGATTCTCCATCACTTATCCCTCTTATGTAAACAACATGTGTCCATAAACAAAAATGCACGCTGCAGATTTGTTATCATCCACTCGATCTATTTCATGCAGGAGTGGAAAATCTAATTAAACAGAGCGGTGTCAATCTTTGCTTTATTGCTTGTAACATTCGTACGTGGTTTCATTGGTTACGTACGTCGCCTTGACGCCTCCACTCGACGTTTCGTACACGCTGCCGTTTGGACGACGCTACGTACAAAACTTCCTTATTTACCTTATTTTTATAAAATAAAAATTCAATAAATACTATTATCTTATTTATCTCTTAGGAGGTAATAGATGATCGTGACCGTTGGATCGGAATAAATGGACGATCCACATTCATTCCGGAGTACCGTAGCAAAAGTCATTAAAAAAATAGTTCGAGGACCATATTCTTGGTTTAGACTGAGGGCCGTAGATTAGCAGGTGCAAGGTGGGCAACTGTTCAGGGCCTCCAAAATTTTAGGGCCTCCAAATTTACAATAAGTACTAATTAGTTAGTAATAGCTAATCTTTTAAAGAGAAAAAAATATAGCATATCTAAATAAAGGTTTGTACATTGCAATTCTTGGTGTGTTAATTGGATCAACTCACCAATGTAAGACCCAATGGCTATGTCCACCAGCCTCTTTGGCAACTGAAGTTTCCCTAGTCTGTTCATTTTTTGCCTTGTCATTTCGCTTTCTTGTGTTAGTTGCTACGGAGTACCTTTTACTCTTTTAGTATTAAGATTTGATCTGTTCTTAGGAGTGTAAGACTCATATATATATTCTGAAGCTTTATAATTAAGTGAAGTATGCTTTGATTTTCTCAATTTTTAGGGCCTCATCACGTATTTTGTTCAGGCCTCCAAATCTTAGGTACGGCCAATTAGTCCAATGGCGGTTTGATCTCCTTGCACTTTTTCACCTGGCTTTGCCTAGCTATAGGAAATGAAGAAATGCCATATGCCTGTGTGCTAGCAAAAAAATTCCCTGCTGTGTGGCATAGGAGAGCCAATCCGGCTCGCTCCAATCAGATAGCAACCAAGGTAGTAATTAAGCCCGATTACATTGACAAGGTAAGGTAAACCTTGCCTTGAGAACCTATGAGGTTTTTGTTCACTGTGGGAACACATAATACATATAGTGAACTAGACTAATAATGTATAGTACCCCCATCCTTTTTTAATTAACTTGTAAATCGCTTTATCTTTTTTCTAAATATGTACACAACTTTTATTACCCATGAGATAAAGGAAGACGTCTCACACATGGCTCTACTTCTTCTACATTGATCAGATCAAGCCAATTCAAGGGGTAAAAAATAAATCTATATCTATATCTATATCTATATCTATATCTATATATATTTATATCTGTATCTACCTATCTATCCTATCTATCCGTAATAAGCTTAAGCTTGCGTGTACGTATTAGTTGACTGCATGTCGTCCCTTGCAGATTACTTAATTAATTAGCTGCCTT
Organism: Microstegium vimineum; assembly: GCA_022036555.1. Classification (NCBI taxonomy): domain Eukaryota; kingdom Viridiplantae; phylum Streptophyta; class Magnoliopsida; order Poales; family Poaceae; genus Microstegium; species Microstegium vimineum. Next base: position 30,079 of record JAJDON010000104.1, on the reverse strand, counting down.
GCCCGATCGAATGAAACAAAAGATTAGTTCCAAACCGAGAGAGAAATAAATAATTATTAAAGCCAAAAGAGCATTACGTACTAACACTACTACTGGAATCCAATTAAGCCTAGCGCTAATAATATAATGGCATCTTTATTTCCTAGTTCTTGCAATTGTTTGGGCACAGGCCGGCCGGTTTTCAGCAGAGCAGTGCGCACGTCGTATGTACGCGTAGCAAATAAGGTCAGTCAAATAATGCACATGTCAGCCCTCTCTATACGTGTGCGTGTGCATGTAGCATTGGATTATATATATTGTTTGTAAGAAGCAGCCATATATAATGAATTATTTAGTTCAAACTTATTACACACACATATTGCTTTATATCTAATAAGGGGTTAACACATATATAACATTGGATCATATTATAAGTTATTCCAGATGAAACTTATTACACACATAAATATATATATGTGCATCGTGTCGCTTAATTATTTAGTTCTAGTGAGGAAATAAATTAAATAACATATAAATACTTTACGCAACCAGTACGTGCAGTGACCACAAACTAGTAACAAAAAAGCTAAGTGTGACATCCACATATATATGCAGTAATGCGCAGACGCTTGTTAACGTTAGTCTTGTATATATTATTATATCCCTAAGCTTTGTGAGCGAGACCACCGAAAACTCCTACGTACACACACCCTGCTGCAGTGCTGCTTTCTCATGCATGAAGAAAGGGCTGCTGGGGAACCGGCGGTTTCTTATGAAAACAAGGGGTTCAGTTGCACCGCTTAACACCATTTATTTTTGTCCCAAAAAAAACACCACTTTTTTAAATTATTATTGTTACTATAATGATCATGCATATCCAAGGACCTTTTTGTTTTAGCTTTGGATTCATTCATCGTCACCCAAATTGATAGCTAGGATAAAACCATTCGATTTCTTACAACAATAATACAAATACATGGAGATCGATGACTAGAACGGGAGTGGAAAATTAACTAATTTCTATGTCAATAATACCTCCCAATACATGCATATAGGTTAGAGGCAATTATTATGAATGTTTTCTAACTAGATCGACTAGCTCGGTCTCTCTCAGGATTCCTCTAGCAGGAAGACAATTTTCAACAAACACTTGTTGCAGAAACAAAATAGGAATAATTATTCTGCAGAGCTTTCTTCACTGATCCATATGATAAGTATATATAGGATCAAGAACCCAATTCTGTGCAAGACCGGTCTTTTGCAGTGTTATAGTTTAGGGCATCAGATATATAAACCCTTCGATCATCTACATAATTATAGGGAGATTTTCACTGATCCATGATAGTTTCAACATGCATGCCATAATTACATAGGGCCGGGCCTGCTTACTACGTTTTTGTTTCGGCTTATAATCGGGATCTGCCATGACTTGGGTATCTTGTTGGGTTTCAACTCTAGCCTACCCCAACTTGCTTGGGACTACAGGCTTTGTTGATGTTGTTGATGTTGTTGATGTTATAATCGGGATCTAAGGTTGTCCCACCGTAAAAATTGAAATAATCCCACCAAACACCTCTTAAGAATTAATAGTTGATTCTTTTCACCGCACGAGACACATTCACTGTGAGAATGAACTAGGACTCACGTTTTCCGTGCCGTAGGTAAGAGGCTGCGCGGTACCAATACCGCACCACACGACGATTACCAATGTGGTCCCAAACACACTCTTATTAATTAACAAATAAATCTCTTGCCATCATCACAGATGAATCTTTCTCTTGCGGCAGCTAGCAGAGAGATTTGTAGCCTGCAGATCCCTCATGGAGATGCAGGATGGAATCTGAATGTTTTGCAAGAACAATATCGTACGTCTAGCTAGAACGAACTAGAAGGGACTCAAGATCAAAGCTGTCAGCCCTCTCTATGTGCATGTAGCATGCATATTGCGTACGTGTATATTTGTTTGTAAGAGAAGCAGACATATTATAATGAAATTATTTAGTTCAAACTTGTTACACACATATTATTAGATTTATATCTAAGTGGTTAACACATAACATTGGATCATATTATAAGTTATTCCAGATCAAACTTATTACACACATAAACATTTTCTATTATATAATGCATCGTCGCTTAATTATTTGAGGAAATAAATTAAATAATATATAAATATATAAATACTTTACGCGACCCGCAGTACGTGCAGTGACCACAAACTAGGAAAAAAAAAGCTAAGTGTGACATCACATATATATGCAGTATAATGCAGAAGCTTGTTAACACGTTAGTCTTGAATATATATCCCTAATAAGCTTTTGAGGAAGACCACGGAAAACTCCTATACATACACATACCCTGCTGCTTTCTCATGCGTGAAAAAAGGACTGTATATAATCCCTTCGATCATCTAAATAGCGAAATTTTTGCTGATCCATGATATATGCAAACACGCATATATATGCCGTATACACACCGGCGACCTGCTTACTAGGTGTTTGTTTTGGCTTATAATACGTACCGTGAGAATCGAAATAATCCCACCAAACACCTCTTAAAAATGCATGGTTGATTCTTTTCACCGTGCGAGACAACTGGGACTCACACGTTTGCCGTGCCGCAGACAAGAGGCTGCGGTACCAATATCGCACCACGCGACCGTTACCAATATATGTGGTCCCAAACAAGCCCTTATTAATTAATAATAAATAAATCCCTTGCCATTATCCCACGCGCGAGACATGTCTAGCTAGAACGAACTAGAAGGTGATGAACCCTCGATCAGCTTGATGAATCGATCGATCTACACTACACCGTCCTTCTTCTAGCTCGTCGCAAAGCTCTTTAGCTAGCTCTCGATCAAGAGAAGTTCGAAGAAACACCACGAGGATGTAATAATTATTCATAATAGCTTGCGTTCTTTATTTAATCGATCGATCGAGCTTACATGCATGGTTAATCCTCCAAATTACTAGAGCCCCGATTTTATAAACATTTTATTTTCAGGGCTGAAACCTATTGAAACCATGCATGGAGGATTAACTAGCAAACGAACGATATCTACTATCTAGATTATTAAGACGCAAGCATGCCGCCGTCGGCGATCGACCGGCGGGAGGAGCCCTAGCTGCTCCTACTCCTCCTTGTCCTCGTTCTCCTCCTGCTGCTCCGGTGACGGTGGCACGGCTGGCTCGTTCAGATCGAAGGGCATGACGACGTGCTGCGCCGCCGGCCCGCCCTGGTGCTGCTTGGAGAGCCAATAGCAGCCGAGCCTGCCGCTGTGGCTGGCACGGTGGCCGCCAAGAGCCTGGCGCGTCTCGAACTGGGCCCCGCAGCGGTCGCACGCATAGCGCAGCAGCCTCCCGTCGGCGGCCACGGCGACCACCGACGGCTCGGCCGGCGGCGCCATGCCGCGCCAGGCGCGCTCCGGATGGCTGCGCTGGTGGCCGTGCACGGCCTTCTGGCAGTCGAAGCGGCGGTGGCAGACGGGGCAGGGGTGAGGCCCGTCCCCGGATTCGTTCCTGCTGCGGTTGCGGGACGCCGCCTTCTTCTTGCGCTGCAGCGCCGCCGCCGGGACGGCGTCCACCTCGTGCGACGACTGGAGACGCCACGGAGGACGGTTCGGGTCTTCGCCACCACCGCCGGGGGGCGCACCCATGCCGCCGGCGAAGTACTGCCCGTAGGCCATGCCCAAGAAGAACACCTGAGCTCCGTTCATAGCACGAGATCCTGCCCTACAAGCAGCTAAGCTCCGGCCGCCTGTGTCAGCCGTTGCGCGTGCAACGGGAGACACAGAGAGCGTGCAGTGACTACTCCGTGAAGGTGATGCACTGTGCTTGCTGCTAGGTTGTGAGACAAGTGGACCCTATATATAGAGCTTTCTGTGCCGTGTATTCTACTTCTCGGTCGGCGCGTCCTTTCGTCCCACCTTCCTTTTATATTTTTATATACTTTATTTATTTATCTCTTATTTTTTATATCCGTTTCTTTATTATACTTTTTTTGATAACTTTGTTGATGAGCTATTATTAGTTTTGTGACACCTCATTAGTAAATTTATTTGCATTTATAGTTATCCTAAGTAAGGGTTATATGATCCTTATAAATATAATTGTTACCAATATTTCTTTTATACTAGTATTTTGTACTAGTGGTTTGCATCGAGCCAACGGCTTTTTATAGGATATAGGTAACCCATACACAGTAAAAATACTGATGAAGAAGAAAAACTGGAGCTAGAGTTTCCTCAAACAAAAAGTCTAGAGAGAGAGAGAGATAGAAATTAAAGATAAGAGGAAGCTAAAACCTGACATAAGAAGATGAAATTTACCTAACGGCGCCTATAGTTCTTGAGCACCGTCTATAGATTCGTATAATATATATTTAGCATACCTTTAGATCGCAAACGCGTCCATAGCATATTGGTAAGGTCGCTCGTTGGAGCGCCTCCATGCCACCTACGTTCGAGCGCCATTCAACACAAATTTACACCTGGATTTTCCAATTTAATTTTATTTGCAGCCTCAAGCGCAGATGCTCCACGATAGTCCAAGTGACATACCCGTCATGCTTGGAGCTTAATGATCTTCAAGTACCTCTCTCAGTCGCATGTGTGTCTTTAGATATTGGTGTAGATCTAGATTTTGTGCACAATTTGTGTGCGTGTGGCGTGTGGTGTGAGTTTGCGCTTAAGTACGGATACTACAACTTGTATATGAAGCATGCATTAACGCATAAAAACATACATTTATATCCCTTTATATACTTATAAGTGTTTGTCACATTTTTTCCATCCAAAATATCCAATCAACAACTAGGATCAGAAACTTAAATAGTAAGTGTAAAATTTCCTTGGGTTGATTGAGTAACACACAATACCATGGATAGAAATTCAAACCCGACAAGAACCCACTTTATTAGTCTATAGCTTATTTTCCCAAGTAAGTTGGACGGCCATCCAATAAGTAAATTAGTCTCCAATAATCCATACATCTTACATACTACTCGACAAAATGAAACTTGAGCACATATGTTGCATTTAGAAATTGAGTATGATATGGAACATTTAATGATTTTGAGAATGGCGTTTAATGCCACGACAAGCATATTAGAGTCCATGGCGAACAATACAATACCAATCAATTGTTCGACAATTACACGACAAAATCATCGATCATTGCGTTGTTTGGTTTCATTACCACAATAGACAACAATATGTCAAATACTATATATTTTTGTTTCTTCATATTGAGCATCTTTCATGCTATGTGCAATGCCAAAAATCCCTAACCCACTTTACTGGTCCATATCTTGTTTTGTAACTAGGTTGGGTGGCCATCCAAGAAGTACACGAGTCTCCAATAATCCATACATCCTACATTACTAGTCATCAAAATCAAACCTTTTGAGCATACAAATGTCGCATTTAGAAATTTTGATGATGGTTAACACCATGATGAAAAAGCAAATAGACATAGCACATTTAAAATGTTAGTTGTTTCAAATGCTCCCCGTGGTTAGTGTGTGGAGTTTTTTTTCTTTCACCTAGGAATTGTTATGGATTTTTTTGTTGTGTTTTGTTGTTTCTTTTGACCCCGGCTGAGGCCTTTATCAAGTTGAGTTGACTTGTGTTTGTAATTCCTTTGTCTTTTCTCTTTTCTAGCTTGTCTAATAAAAATAGCGCCAAATCTCTTGCGGTCCTTTCAAAAAAATATTTTGGGAATGACGTTTGATGTCGCGAGAAGCATATTAAAGTCCACGTGCAACAATATAATACTAAACAATTGTTCGACAACAAACCGACAAAATCATCGACCACTAAGTTGATTTGTTTTTTTTTCGCGATAGATAACAACATGTATATATATGTCGCATACTATATATCATACCCCTGCTATGTGCAAGACCAAAAATCCTTAACCCAGCTGCTATATATAGGAGTATAGGACCGACATGTCCTGTGTTTATGAAGCTAGTCTGTTGATACGTACCTAATCCTGAAATCTGTCTTTACTCCTTGATCGAGTTTCATTTAAATTTCTTGTATATATATTTAATAATTAATACCAAGTTTAATCTTGTAAGTTATTCCATTTGTTTACTTGCACACATTATATTCTATATAGATTACCTAAAATTACTCTTGTCGTTATATATGTTCCGACATGTAGCTTCACAAATGATTCACACTGCACCATATATAGATCGAGACGCATATCATATCCCTTGGATTCAATACATACAAAATGTGAAGACATGCATGCTGCTGCTGCTGGCCGCCGCCTTTTTTTTTTGTCCTTACATTAACGACAATTACAGTGGTAAATGGATTTATTACACGGTGAAATTAAAAAACTAAACAGGAATTAATTGACTGAAGCAGCAGGCCGGGTAAGCTAGAAGAACTAGCTAGAAGGCGGCCGGCGGTGGTGGGCTACGGGGCCGGGTAGACCTAGGCGTCGGGGCCCCGCTGCCTGGCTGCCCGGACGACGGCGGCGGCCTGCGCGAGCGTGAAGCTCTCGACCAGGATCTGGTCGTAGCGTGGATCGATGCGCATGGTGAGGAAGACGTCGGAGCGGTTGCCGTGGTGCGCCTTCACGGCCTCCTGTGTCTCGAACGCGAGCCGGCATGGCTCGCAGGCGAACGTGAGGCGACCTGGGCCTCTGATCGGCTCCAGGTCGGCCTCGTGCGCCGACTTCAGGCGACGCCCGGGGAGCTTGCTGGGGTCGTCGTCCCCGTCGCTGCCGCCTGCGGAGGCCGCCGCCGCCGGCGGGTGGTGTGGAACCACTGGACCGGCTACGCTCATCTTGTGTCGTCGGAGGCGCGCGGCCGGACGACGGAAGCGGAGCTGTGTGGTGAGAGAACGTACGGCGGCCGGAAGGTGGAGGAGCGACTAGATCCGCCGGCCGGCCGAGAAGAAATGGTGTTGCAGTCGGGGACGGAGGGGAGAGGAGCGTGTATGTATTTAACGTATGCAGCAGGCGGCATCGCGCACACCACAGCAGCGCAGTACAGTGGATGACATATATTGGTCGGTCGTCGTCGAGTGGATCGACACGCTCGATCTGCGCTGCTGCTCGTCGGCGAGTATGCTTACGTCACGTAAGCTAGCCAACGTCACACGCGTTTAAAAGTTTATTTGTTTGTATATAGCTAGTGTCGTGGGAATGCAAACACAGCAAGAAACATATATATGAAGGAAAATTAACAAGAGATGAGAAGCAAAGGTTGTCAGCTTTATTTTGATCATCTAAAAAAGAGAGAAGCAAAGGAGGCCTGAAAATTTGATAGGAAACAAAGGGGAGTATGTAGTAGATTTTAGCCATGCATGTTAAACATCATTCGTTGCTTTAGTTGCATTGTGTAACTAGGAAATCATTTATACATGTTGCTTTGCATTGACTGTGAGCACACATATATATAGGTAACAAATATGAAAAGCAAGGTACCATTTTACCCCACCCTAATATCCAATAATCAGCAACTTAGATCAGAAAAGGTAAATGTGAAATTATTTCCTTGAGTTGTATTAATTGTTCGAGTAACTAACACAATAAAACCACATGCATACAAAACCCGACAGAATCCCACTTTGTTAGTCTAGATCTTGTTTTTCAACTAGGCTGGACAACCACCACCGTGCGCACACGTACATGAGTCTCCGATTATCCGACAAAATCAAACTTTTTGAGTACACTACCATGACGACAAAGAAAAACGGAAATAGTCACATTTAGCGATTTTGAGAATGACGTTTGGTGTCGCAACAAGCATATTAAAGTCAACGACATAAACAATATAGTACTAATCAATTCTTCGACAACAAACCGACAAAATCATCCATCATTGACTTGATTTGTGTGACAACAATGTATATACGTCACATTCTATATATTTTCATTTCATCATATTGAGCATCTCCTACTATGTGTAACGCTGAAAACCGCTAACCCAGGTGATACTAAGACAAGTATGTCTTGTTTTTATGAAACTCTATATATTAGTCGGATGAGACATACCTAGTCTCAAATATGTATTTTACTTCTAGAGTTTTCTTTAAATTTCTTGTGTTTGTTTATACCTAGTTTAATTTCATAATTTATTTCATTTATTGACTTGCATACACTGTATTTATATGAATTATCTAAATTACTTTCATTGTGTTCCAACATGTGGCTTGACACACTTGATTCACCACACATAGAGTGACATCCCTTGGTTTCAATATAAATTTGAATACTCTAGGCAAAATCAGTAAAACAACTAGTATTTAGTTCTGAAAATCTATATATGCTAAAAGATAGAATAACTACATTGTACTAAAATGAATGTACCTCTGTATATGGTCACCCTTGTGTTTTTTTTGGACCAGGGGGCAATCACATTTGTGATAGTAGTGTAGTTTAGGAGCAAGGACGAACTAATGAGTTTACGTCACTAGTTTCTTATTTTATCACTTTTTTTGAAAATTTATTTTATCACTTGCATGTTGTGTGCAGTAGAAAAACACAATGGTTGACAATCCTAGCTATTAGCGAGAAAACACCACTGACCACATAAAACATATGGTACCTTAACTTTTTTTAGTTATTATTAGTCGAACCATCCGACCTCGTTACATACACAAGCGAAGCCAACACCAACATCAGTTGTGGGTGCGATAATGGCCATGAACAACCTTCAAGGTCGGGAAGTGGCGGTGGCAGAGTGGGCACTGATAAGGCCTATCCCAAATAGGGTCGTTCATCATGCGCAGTGCTGGGCCATTGCCGCTAGGATCATGCACTGCCTTGGGGTCCCATGGGTGGCGGCTTGGGTCATCACCGGTACACCCTACCCCGCCGGCCAGTAATTGGCCATAGACCATGAAGAAGAAGAACACCTGCACTTCGTTCATAGCTAGGGCAATGGGAGACGGAGAGAGTGGACAGTTGGGAAGGCGTAGTGCAGGTTATGAGAGACATTGAGTATGGGTAAATGTGATTATATAGCTAAAGCTCGGTGTGCCTCAGGATCAGAGCTTGCTAATAGCCTAAAAAGACCGAAGATCGAGCTAAAATCCATAAACCTATATAGTATCCATATTGTGTTTTGTTTTGAATGACAACAAGTCATAAGATGTGTAGTAGTATATGATCGATATCTTGTACTTGCTAGATACCATATAAGCTTCTTGTGACATCAGTATGTCCCTAACATCTAGATTATTGCTATTTTGAATTCAACGCCATAGCAGACTATATGCTCCAAGACTAAAAACTCCTATTACATCTTCTTGCATTAAATTAAAAGTTGTTGGAAACTCTGATTTCAATCTATAGAAACAATGAGATTAGTTTGGATTGACTCTTTGTTGCCAAACACCAGTTTCTTTGGAAGGTAATTTTTCACATGCATGCACAAAGAAGTAACTAATCCAGACTTGAGAAATACACCATCGTAGATATAGATATGTTTATATTTTCTCAGATAGATCAAGGAGAGTGGTAAAAATGTCTAATATGACTTTATTATATATGTCCTTGCATGCTCAGTGAGATCTATATATATGTACATATAACTATGCTTATTCATGGAAATCTCATGCTGCCATTTATTGATCTGCGGATATTTGCATCATTCACCTATCCAATCAGGCTTTTGAACTCAAACATATGTGCAATATAATTTGGGATAAATTCTAAACTCTAAACATAGCTATATTTGTTCTAGGGCGGAGTGAGTATTAATCATATGAAAATGACCTTGAAAACTTTTGAATCAGTCAGGATATGCAAAGTGAGCTAATCATCCCAAAACAGGTGCAACCAAGAGGTGTTGTAGTTCAATATCCATTAGTAACACATTTTTAAACATCTTTCAAATGCAATTATGAAAACTAACAATTTTATTTAGAACAAGCCCAAGTTGAAACATGGTAGATTGGACCATGATTGTGTTCATGAATAATTAAATTACATTTTATGTTAAATATACTCTATAAGATATCTCTATCTCTAAATCTATCTCTATCTCTATCTCTATCTCTACCTGTACATGTACCTCTACCTCTACATCTATCTCTATCTCTATCTCTATATCTCTATATATATCTCTAAATATATAAATCTCTATATCTCTATCTCTAATATTTATCTCTATCTCTAATATTTATATCTATATCTATCTCTATCTCTATCTCTATCTTACAGCTAAAAGCGGCAAAAGATATTGTCTGCACGAATAGTTTTTTAGGTGGTGGCCCCGGCTGTCGCAACACTCGCCCCTACACAACCCCTTCGGCAAATCTCGTCGCCTCCTCCAACCTAGCTTGCCATGGCCCACGATCAACACCCTCATCTCGATATTGAAGATTCGACCACTGACAAGGATTTTGTCTATCTTTATGTCTGCTAAAAACATGTTTTGTTTGTGAGAAATTATTACACTCGATAATATGTGCTCATCAAGTTCTATGGATTATATAATCTTAAGAATGCGACATCACACAATCCTCCAAACATTATTTCTATTGATGATTGATCCTAGCAAGTTCAATTGATTGCCCTCCAAGCTACTATGGTATCAATCTTTGTGTGACACGTTGCCCATATGTGTTATAGCTCTTGAAAGTGGACATGTGTCCTGAAACCGCCCCCTTTATGCTGTCTAAAGTTTGTCTGTTGTCATTCTATGGATCTCTAGCCGATAGACACTTGAAAATCTAGTAGTTTATCGAGTGTCCCTGAGGAACCATGATTACACTAGCTAGGATTGAATATCAAAATTTTAAACATTCTCACATAACAACACATAGAATGCAGAGGAAATAACATTACAGACCAAAGTGCCTGAAACATTACAATACCAAGTTCAAAGGTATGATTAAAACATTCACACAAAAAGTCCAACTACATCTTGTTGGATTAAATCAGAAGTTGTTGGAAACTCTAGTTCCCATAGAAACAAGGCTTAGTTTGGATTGACTCTTTGCTGACAAACACCACTTTCTTCGGAAGGTGTTTTTTCACATGCATGCATAAGTAACTAACCCAGACTTCAGAAATACCCCATCCTAGAATATAAATATGTTTATACTTTCCCAAATAGATTAAGGGTCAGAGAGTGGTAAACATGTCTAATATAACTATATTATACATGTCCTTGCATGCTTACTGATCGAGATCTATGTATAGCAACGATGCTTGCCTTGCATGTCCCATGTTAATTCAGGGAATCTTCATACTACCAATTATTAATCTGTGGAAGGGTATTTGCATCATTAACCTATTCAATCATGTTTTTTAACTCAAACATATATGTAATCTAGGATAAATTCTAAACTGTAAACATAGCTATATTCTAGGACGAAGTGAGTAAATAATTAGATGAAACTGAGCTTGAAAACTGTTGACACCAAGAATGATACACTTTTATATAACCAAAATGTTATCAACAACCTTAGGATCAAGGATAAACAATCACATCATGAGCATACTTTATAAAATAACAAGTTCCACATGTCCATGAAGTATTTGATGGAAATTTAGATGAAATAGAGCAAGGAGGGCCAGTGGGATCCACATAGTGGGTCCACCGATCCCATGCTGGGCCCACCAGGCCCCTCACCCTGGCAATGATCTAGGGGAAGCACTCCCAAGTGATCCTTAGCCCTTGGATCAACTTGTGCTTCCTCCCAACGGCTCAAATGCACCTCTGTTGATGCCAAAAATGGGGCTTCTTGCGTCAGCACTGCGTAAGGCCTGCAGAGACCATGCAGCAACAGAGCTTGATCTCCTAAACATCTTAAGCGGCTTAGGCCACTTCGATGATCGATTCTATGCGTGCTAGTCAATTTGACCTGCAATTGACAAGGAGATGAAACGTCAAATTATGGAACCTGTCGGTTTTTGCCAGATAGTTCCATGAATGTGCGGCTCTCATATAGTCGATGAATATAGGAGACTGACTAAAGAGTCAACTCCGAGCAGTGTAAAACATAACAATGGTATACGAACGGCTATCACGGGATATTAAGTATAAGGTACATTATCAGCCGATCGTATGATGAGAATAAAGTTAAGATGCGATGTGTGTAGCATTATCGTCATCAAACCACCAAATCTACCAAGCATACCAGATAAAGATTAATCATCAACAGAGGTGTGTTCCCATGCATCCATGATGACAACTAACCCGATAACCTAACCGGTTTAGTAGCACTGGGGTGTTTCCATGCAGCCATAAAAGTAAACAAATCAAACCACGTCCATTATACTTAATAGATCTAATAGATTGAGATGACAACGTACATGCATCGTATGATTAAAGCATAACCAGATCAGTTATGTTAGCCGATATGAGATCCATGAGGCTTGAACAAGATCCATGCATCTGGCCTCGGATGGATCTAAATCTGGACAGACATAACCTACCACACCTGGCAGTGGGGTCCGGTAGATGCAGTCGTACCACATATGTTGAACCAGATCCAACTATAGATGGCCATGCAGCCCGTGGCTTGTTGGCACAGCCCGAAGCATGGCACGACACGGTGGCAGCGTGCCCGTGCCGGGCCGGCCCGAGGCACCAGGTCGTGCCTGGGCCGCCTACCTGGCCAATGACACGGCACGGGCACGGGCACGAACTAGTGCAGGGCGTCCTGCTAAGCAAATAGCAAAGCAACTGGCCCACCCCCTAACCCTAGCTTTCATCTGCCTCCTCCCCACCGCAGCACTTGCGTCCCGCACCCGCAGCGCCCGCCCCACTCTCGTGACTCGCGAGTCGCCGTGCACCTCCGCCTCTCGCGCTCGCGCAGCGCCGCGCGACCCGCGCTGCCGCAGCTCCTCCACATGCGGCGGAGCTCCTCCACCTGCGCCGCCGCAGGCCGCAGCTCCTCCACACGCGACGTCACACGCGGTGGAGCTCCTCCACCCACGCTGCTCCTCCACGCGCCGCTGGCTCGGCGACTCCTCTCCTCCGTGCGCTCGTAGGCGGGAGCTGGCAGGCACTAGGGGCTCTCCTCCCCAAGCTTCGCCTCGTCCTCTTCCTCGCGTGCGAGCGGCGAACTCGGCATGGGGGGCGGCACGGCGGCACGCCGTGCTCTCAGCACAGCCCGACGGCCCACGGGCCATGCCTTGGGCCGACCCCTCTACATGAAGCACGACCATGGGACATCACGGTCGGCACGGCGGCATGACGAGGCACGACGACGCATGGAACAGCACGGCACGCCGTGCCGCCATGCTAGGCCGGCACGGCCCGATGGCCATGTATAGATCCAACCACACTCAAACCAATCTAATAACTGAATACATGTCTCGAACCCGCAACATGTGACAATCACAACTAATGGATTACTCGATATGATCTTAGATCTATCTCCCCTTTAAGTGTAAAAATAGATGCATCGGAGGCAATTGATCTAGATAGAAAGTAAAGCGCAGGACAATCCATCAGATGAGATTGGGGATGATATTGTAGCAATAGATTAAACAAAGAATAACAGACAATATCGATAACTTAATGAATCTATTGGATCATCAATCTAATAGAGCCGATAACTAGCTCGAAGCCATGATTCATGTGAGATTGAAGCAATGCAGCCCCATGAACAATTCAAACCGATAACTAGCTCATACCGAGCTTGCACGAGTTACACAATACAACCGTACAGACGAGACATGAACCAAGGCTAAACTTACAAGCAAATCGGAGGTCGATCTAGTCGATGCAGCCCAATCCGTCGAAGGTTCACCAAAATCTACTCTACTCCTACTCCTAAGGGTGGCCGAAGGTCAGAAACTAAGAACTAGTAGTGTATTTGATTGATTGGATGTCCTCTCTCGTTTCCTAACCTTTGCTATTTATAGACCATAGCATAACCCTAGCGTAAAATCGGCCGCTGGCCGAAATAAGGTAACCTGGATGTCTTGGGCCTCAATCCTCGGCGCAGCCCACCGAACGTATCTCAATAGTCAATACGCGTTATGTCCTCCGAGTTGGTTTCCTCAACCAGCCTCCCGGATCCACCTGTGCACACCATATTTCTCCGTCCTCGGGACTCACTCGTATTTATCTGGTCGTGCCAAAATACGGTGTTAACACAGGCCCCCCAGTTTTGGGATGAAATTTATTTCATTCCTAAAACTACAATCATTCTCTTCCCTTTAGTTGATCCAGCCGAGCTTGGTTATTCACTAAATTGCCATTCATCCTTCTTCTGCTCGGCTTCCAACCCTAACCTCAGCGCCGCCATAGATCTGAACCTGCTCCGTCGTTGGACTATTGAGACGAGATGGCTTCAGTGGATATCATCCCTGAGGTATGACTTTGTTGCGCTTTGCTTCATCATCCCCTATTACTTGATGTCTTTACTCTTGTTCCTGAATTGGACCAGGAACTCGAGAACCATGTGCTAATTCCATTGGTCGACCAACCCGACTGTTACTTTCTCGGCCCCATGGGTAACCCAGATCCAACCCCTGTCATTATGGCCCAGACCAATAGGATACCTTTCAAGCAGTCTTCCATGGAGCCAGGCCAATGGGATAAGAAGACTTCGTTTAGGAATGGCCTTCCGCCATCCCAGGTTGGATGGATTGGTTCGTGAAGCTTTCCAACCATAGGAACACTTACTGGGGAAATATTGAGCAGTGTCTGCCTCTTTCTCTGTCCAATATGAGAAAGAACGAACCTTTGCTTCAGGCAACTTGCTACTTCTAGTCCAATACCTATAATGCCTTTATCTTTGGTCATGGTCCAATCACCCCTACTCTGGCCAATGTTCATATGTTGACCGGCCTCAACATCACAGGAGATATACATCCTCATCGCCTAGCCACCAAATCTTTAATTTCGGCGAAGAACTTCAAGACTGGGGATTGGGGCCAATACATTAAAAATAGTGAATATACTCCAGTTACTGACAATGAGTGTATACTCTTCTTGAATATGTGGCTAGGAAGGTTCCTCTTTTGTGGCCAATCATGCACGCCCACCAGTAATTACCTGTCTTTAGCCGAACACATTAATTAATTCTCAGAGTGATATCCCTCTGGGCAAGTACCTACTTGGAGCCCTCTATCAACTCTTGAATCAAGTGTACCGGCACTTGGTGAAAAATATAACCATCCCAACCATCATAGGGCCGTGGTGGTTTCTCCAGTTGTGGCTCAATTTGCAGATGCACAAGATTGTTGTTCCAGACCTCGCATCTCTATCCTTTCCTTCGAAGACCTTACTGGAAAAAGACAAGGAAGATTTATCGGAGAAAGAAAAATATGGCCGTTGTGTATCGTTCGGCGAGAAGCAACATCAACCATTGTCATCACTAAGACCACTGGGGAATTCTTCAGACTATTCTACAAAGGATTCTCTGTAGATATCTTAGAATTGTTTGCTTATTCGGACGTCTCAGCATTTGAACTCCCCTTCACTTTCAGATTCCATGAGCATTATGCGGACCAACATTCTATGCTGATCTTTAATGATCTGGACAAACCTTGCCTATTGCCCACAGAAGTCCGACATGGCAGAGAAAAACCACCCATCTCGTATGAATTCTACAATCCTTCTGTTGCGGCAAGGCAAATGGGATTCGGTCAGTTGCCCCCGAGCCTTTTCTTTGCAGACAAACTCTGCCCAAGGGAACCCGTGCTTTCAGGATTATAATTCAACCGGATTATTAAGATCGAAAGGTCTCTTCCTCCCATCCTCATCAGAGATCATATCTGCCGGACCTTCACTTCTTCTTCGTTTGTCACCTGGTGGCGTGAGTGGAGTCAGCATCTTTTCAGCGAAGCTGTGGCCATTTATTGCTCACTGTTGGATCCAGAGTTCTACCCTGCCCCCGAGGTATCACCCATTATCCTGCGATGTTATAGCTGTTTTCCATATCGTTTCCTCAAACTCATTTTGTAGGATCTTGAAGGGCTTAGTCCTCCTCTAATGACCTCTGATCAATGGTGTCCCAACCCCAGACTTGGTTGCAGAGCACCATCCTTGAAGGTGCTAATGAAGAGGAAGACAGATGAGCCATCCGATCATGAATCTCTGAGCTCCTTCGTGAAAAATGTTGGCTCCCGAAACTCCGTAAGGACCAAGAAGCCCAGAACTGCTAAAACCAAAGCTAGGGTGGTGATAGAATCAGTTGATGGTCGTTTGGGTATACTAACTGACGCTGTTGCTGCAGAGGTATGATGTCTTTTGCTCGTCCCTCTTGTTGAAACCGCAACTGATGATTCTCTTATTCTGCAAGACGAGGAAAGAACCAACCGTCTTCAAGCCGAACTCAGTGCAGATATGGGAATGATGTCCTCATCAAATGACACAACATCTGGTGTCGGCCAAGGTACTCCTAGCCGATAACCCTTTAATAGGATTATTTCACCAATCTGCATAATCTCTAGGACACTTCCTTGAAGACCTGTTAGTTGTTCCTACCTCGAAGGTTGCTTCATCCGATCAGGTATGACACTCGGTTTGCTAGCTCGCCGCATAGCCCATCGATAATGACTTTACGTGTGTCATTGCAGGGACAATCCTGCCATATCCCGACCCCTTTTCCTCTGGATGACTATATCCTTTCCGAAGGAGCTGATATCTCACAACTGGCGCATGCTATCTTGCTCCCCGACGACGTGAAGACCCAACTCAGGTCATTGGTCCCTCTTTTGTTAGTGAATGCTTCATCTTTAGTATGTGATGCAGAGGGAGTCTGGAAAATCTTTCACTCGTTGCCACTTGACCTGAGGGACGCATTGACCGTTGCTGCTTACATAGAGCAGCACAAACCGGCTTTCCTCCGAGCTCAATCCAAACTTGCAGACCACAAGGTTCAAATCGGTCTGCCTGATGAAGAGCGGCTTTGTCTTTCTGACATGCTGGAGGAGAAGAACATGACAGACCAGTTGAGGGCTCTTCCCGATGGCATCAATCGCACCTTAGCAGAACTGAGGACTGAACGAGAGCAGCTTTTGTCTAGGCTCAAAGTTGTTGACAACACCATCGCCCGGGAGGAGGGTAACCTGGCCAGGATTCCTGCTGATCTGCGCGATCGTCGACAGAAGATGACGCTCCTTTCTTCGAGACTCTAATCTCTCCGATCCAAGCAGCATCTGGTACCAGGTTCCGCGGAAGATGATCGTCGGGTACTGGCTGAGATGGACCAATTCCGCCTAGATGCTCTGGAGGCTGTCAAACTGGCCATAAGTATGTAATATTATTTTGTAACATTGCACCTCGTGACTGTGGTGACTTAGCTTTGAACAATCACCGACTACACAGTACTCGTTCGCCGGTTGCACCATCCATTTGAGTAGCTGACTAATTGTTTAGCCGTCTGTACATGAAATCGATCGGCCGCTTTAGCCGATTCATAATGTGGCAGACTTTACTTTAGCCCACTGAACCACCATCCACACACCTGTTCGCACTGGTGTCTTTAAATAGTGATCGGGCCTCCAAGGCGATAGCCAACACGTTTTGCGATTGTCTTCTCATCGCTCCGTCAGACTGCCCCCTTGTCTACAGTAGCATTCCAATCCATGGCGAATCTTGGGCACCACTCGGCGTCCATCTCTATCGACACCGTCTCTCAACCGCTGTGACGCCGACTCCCGAGGTAAATAGCCATGAGGCCCCCTCCTCCTTGCCTAGTTTGATTCGAGAAGCAAACCCTAACTAGTCCTTTCTAGTTCCTCCAGGGCAGCCGAACCGAGTGTCAACGCACCGGCAGCCGATGATGTCCCGAGGGGTATCCTCCAGGTCGAACGTCTTCCCTCGGAGGAATGCCGGGAGCGCGCTCACCTAGATGAGGAACTGGTGGCAACAAAGGCTTCTCTTCATCATGACAGGATGTTTCTTGGGTCCTCTCTAGTCAAAGCCAATGTTATGCTCCTTGACCCCAGATCTGACTGGCTAGCCAATCAAAACTCTCGTGTTTGTTTCAGCTACTTTATCTACCACTCTGCAATCTTCTCTTCTGCTACTTGAGCTTTTTTATGCATGGCAGAGCTGGCATCCCCAATCACCGCAGTGGCAAACCTCCTTCACGCTCGAGGGTCAACGTTGGAGGCACGCCTGAACGACATGGTGGCGCGTATCCGAGAACTGATCTTTCAGTCTATTTCCCATGGAGCCTCCTTCGCTTTGGCCGCAGCAGAGGCTGCTAGTGTAGAGTTCTATAATGTGATAACTCCTTGTTTCGTCAATGCTCGCACCAGGGACATCTTCCCCGACTCTTCAGATAGTTTCGAGTCAATGGGGAAGGCGGTCGCCGAGGTGGTGCCCTCAGACGAGATGTTGTCTCGTCTTTCTTTAGAGTAGGATACTAAGATGTGATCCGTTCGTAGATAGACTTGGCCTCGAACTACTTAGCCGACAATATTAAAAAATGTCGACTTTCGGCCATTTTTAACATATGCAAGCACTCAGTGCTATGTACACATATCCTTTTCTTTTTATTATTTTTTGCTCTAAAGGCGATGTGTGTCACATCGGCTATTGCCAACTATTCGTTGACTATTTTTTCTTGCTAAAAGGCGATGTGTATTACATCGGCTATCCGTTGTTGCGTTCGTGGTGATACTAGTTCACGCTCTCAGAGCCGATCACCTTGCCCTTCTCCCTACGCACATGGGGACCGTGTTGGCGATCCATTTGGTGTATCCATTCTGCCTTGTGAAGCCGAGTGACTTCAGTTTTTGCGCTGGCTATAATGCTAGCTACCTCCCCCGGGTCGCCGCCTATTTAGCCGATAACTTTTCTTGATCGGTAGATGATGCTTAATCGGCTTTTGGTCAAAACTAGGCATTTTGCAATTCCAAACCAAACATCTCTGTGCTCTTTCATAGCAACCAGATCTTTCGAGTCTTGGGACTCGGTTTGGTGTCGTCGTGCGTCGGCCTAGGTTTGTCACCACTCAGCACGTCAGCCGACGGAAGCCTTCTGCCCAGCCTACCTTTACCGTCACTTGTCACTCCGCTTCGTCCAAGCCGACTGCTCGGGTCAGCTGTTGAGACACAATGTTGAGGGTGGTGAGATCTTCTCGCAACCTCCTACCCGAAAAGCAGTCAAAAGCGTAGTCCTCCAAAACCCAATGAGCAGGGTTAACGGTTGCTATGGAAATCGAATCATCGGCCTGAATGACCTCTAGTTCATCATTGTCCAGCCATTGCACCGCAATCTGATGTGCATTGTAGACGGGATGCAGCAATTGACATGAATCCAGTCTCTGCCTAGGAGCAGATTGTACGAACTATCCCCGTCAATGACGAAGAAAGTTGTCAGTAGAGTCTTGCTGCCAACTGTCAACTCTACCTGCAGAACCCCCTTGGCATCAGACTTCCTCCCCCCGAATACTGATAGGTTCAGTACTGGCGGAAAGGCTCCCGTCAGTATTGTATTGTGCCCCCCTTGCGAGTAGTAGTTTACAGGTCTGAGTTGCGAATTGCTTGTCTGAGGCCTAACGCCGCGCTGCTCTAGTTTCTGGACTTGGTCTTCCCATTCCGGAATCTTCGTTACATATACCCACGCGATCCTAGGTGATGAGGATCCTTTGCCTTAAGCGAGTTTGCTCTATTTCTTTCGCTTGATGCCTTGGCCTCTTTGGATAGCTTGTAAGCCTTGAACTCCTCCCAGAAGTCCCTCTGCTTGCTGTATTGACCTCGTTTGATGTAGGAAACAAGCTGTACAATATCATGTGCCATGTAATAAACAATTTTATATTATTTTGTTTTTTTAATTCATCATTAGAGACGAGTCTAGACAAAACACGTCTGTGATAAGCAGTCACCACAGACGCGCTTTATGCCAATAAGGTTCAAAATGTGTGTGGGGGCACAATGTTTTTGTGTGTAGGTAACATTCATGCCACGTAATATAGTGAAGCTCACACACTCGTCATACATAGGACATTAAACAACCGGAATTAAAACTAGAGTGTTACATTCCACATCAAATCAAGGTAAGCCATCAAGGGCGAAAATGTCTTATACAGTCACACTCACACATTCATTATTTCATGTGTACTATGTTTTGTGTTCACGTGACACATTTAGTTATCATTTCACGTGTGTATATACTGCGTGTTGTGTATGTCACACATTTATCATTTCATGTGCATATATGTGTGTGTTGCGTGTGTATGTCACACACACTAATCTTCAATGCAGTGCATACTGTGTGTATCACACACGCACACAATCTCTCGAGTTGAAGATGTGAGTATTTAACTTTAGTCTGCATATAGAGAGATGGCTTGGTTGTAACTTACTGTTGCCGGCACCACCACCAAATCGAGCAGCATGAGACGCGGAAGCAACCCTACCCAGGTGCCTCATCAGCGACCTCGGCTGCTTCACCACCGTGCCCGCTGAGATTCACACCATAGATCGAGAGGCATCCCTTGGATTCAACACAAAATTCGAGTACTCTAGGGAGTATTTATATTAAAGCACTAAAACAACTAGTATTTAGTTCCGAAATGAAGACATGCTGCTGCTGCTGGCCGCCGCCGCCTTTTTTCTTACATTAACATTACAGGGGTAAATGGATTTATTACACGGTGAAATTTAAAAACGAAACATGAATGGATTGAAGCAGCAGGGTAGCTATAGAACTAGAACTCTAGAAGGCAGCCGGCGGTGGCAACGGGGCCGGTATAGCTAGTAGCTACTCGTCGGGGCCCAGCTGCCCCTGCCAGCGTGAAGCTCTCGACTAGGATCTTGTCGTATAGCGGCGCATGGTGAGGAGAAGACGTCGGACCGGTTGCCGTGGTACGTGCGCCTTCACGGACTCCTGCGTCTCGAATGCCAGCAAGCACGGCTCACAAGTGAACCTGAGGCGACCTGGGCCTCTAATCGGCTCTAGGTCGGCCTCATGTGCCGACTTGAGGCGACGCCCGGGGAGAGCGGGGTCATCGTCCCCGTGGCGGCCGCCGCCGCCCACGCTGGAGTGGGTGCACCCGGCCAACTGCAGGTTCATGTGTGCAAATGGTTCACGGCGACCCACCTGCCGTTCCTGCCGGCACGCCTGCTGCACGCTAATGTTTTCAGCTAGCTAAGATGTATAGGTTTTGAGTATCCTACGTACACTACCGGAAACAGGACGGTTGCCGAGTGCACCAGGCTTTGTCGAGAGCTTTATTTCGGGCACTCGGCACAAAATTCTTTACCGAGAGCTGCTCTCGGCACCAAACAGTACTCGGCAGAAAACACGGTGTCGAGAGCCGGCTCTCGGCACAGGAAAGCTCTCGGCAAAAATTCCATTTGCCGAGAGCTAGGCCGTCGGCAAACGATTCCTCTCGGCAAAGGAAACGGCAGCCTCCTTCGTTATCCTTTGCCGAGAGTCGACCGTCAAGCTCTCGACAATTCTTTTGAACGGTGCGCTGTCGTTCTCCTTTATGGTTTTTTGCGGAGAGCCATGACGTCATGACTCTCGGCAAAGAATGAGCTTTAGGGTTACCCTCGGCAAAGAATTTGAGTTTTTTTTCCCTTTTTTCACTCATTTTTTGCTTCCTTCTTACATTGCTAGTGACCTAATCTTAGATTTTGGTATATTTTTGAGTAGTTTTGCTATATTTCTTTGGTTTTTTTATTTAAATTGATATTCCTTAAAAAACAACTTTGAACTGTAGGTGCATCGAATAATGGATTTTGATGACTGAAAAAATGATATTCGTGGTTTGTAGCGCACTTTGAGTCGGTATCCAAGGACATGCGCCAAATTTTAAACATCTTATTCACCAAACTTGACCAACAACTTGCGTGTGACTTGTTTAAAAAAAATTATAAAATACAAACGAATTCCAAAAATCACCAAACTTGTTGAGTGGACTTGATATCACATGTGTAGGCTTGGGAAAAAATTGAGACGATTTCGAAACGTTGGTGACACCGATCGAGACGATATCGTAGTCTACTTACGGTCCTCCGCCCTCTCCACCGACACCACCGCCACCTCTACCTCTACCTCCACCGATCGGGCTCGGCACTCCTGTAAGTAGACTACGATTGCTTAAGGGTCAAGCCGACATTCAAAATTAACCTAATTATATTTGATTCCTTGTCTGACACATCCAACGTGTTTGTATTTGTGCAGCCTATATCGGCGGGTTCGAATGCAGGTCAGAACGATGCAGGTCAGAATACGCCGCCGTCTTAGAAGGGTGCTTGGAGTGGTTGGCCAGTTAGACAGTAGTTGTCTTTTTCTCTGTGGTTCGTTTGTTGGATTTGATATGAACTTGTAGATGTTTTTGTGAACTTGTGATTGGACTTGTGAACTTGTGGACTTGTGTATGGACTTTGGATGGACTTGTGGACTTGTGTATGTCACTTGCAGGTGTTGTTTGTGATATAAGTGTTGAATATGAGATATATGTGATGAATGTGTGATATATGTGATGAATGTGTGATATATGTGATGGATATGATATATGTGATATATTGTAGTGAAAAATGAAAAAATCAGAAAAAACAGGGTTTATGGTCGCTTTGCCGAGTGTAGCTCTCGGCAAAGGAGAAAAATGACCCCTTTGACGAGAGCCCCTCTTGGCATACCTGGGAATGACCCCTTTGCCGAGAGCCCCTCTCGGCAAAGGTGCCAAACAGAGGCCATTTTGTGGCCAGGTTCCCAGGAATGTCGAGAGGGGCTCTCGGCAAAGAATTTTTTTAAAAAATAAAAAATGTATGCTTTGCCAAGAGCCCTGTCAGCGGGCTCTCGGCAAAGGGGAATTATGTCCGTCCGTCTGAACCGTTGATGTGCCGAGAGCCGTATTAGAGGGCTCTCGGCATAGAATTTCGGCAAAAAAAATATATAAAGGCTTTGCCGAGAACCTTGTCAGCGGGCTCTCGGTAAAGGGGAATTATGTGCCGAGAGCCCTCTGACTCGGCACATCGACGGTTCGGACGGACGGCGACGACAGACGCCGTCTCGTCACTTTTCTCTGCCGAGTGAAAAGCTCTCGGCAAAGGATTTGCGGAGTGCCCGAAATACAGCTCTCGGCAAAGGATCCTTTGCCGATTATTTTATTGCCGAGAGCCCTTTGCCGAGAGTTTTAGAGCATGTGCCGAGTGTGCCGGGCACTCGGCAAATCAGGCGAATCTGGTAGTGGTAACCACTTGTTCGAAATCGTCTCAATTTTTTTTCAAAGCTTACACATGTGATGTTAAGACATCTCAACAAGTTTCATGATTTTCGGACTTCGTCTATATTTTATAAAAATTTAAAACAAATCACACGTAAGTTGGTGATCAAGTTTCGTGAACAAAATGTTTGAAATTCCGCGCCTGTCCTTGGATCCGGACTCAAAGTACGCTCGAAAACATAAATATCATTTATTTGAATCATCAAATTTCATTATTCGATGCATGCAGTTCAAAGTTGGTTTTTTTGAAAAAATATAGCGCAAAACTACTCAAAATATACCAAATTGAAAAATTGGGTTCCTAGAAATGTTGTAAGCCTAAAAAAATGAGTTTAAAAAAAGAAAAAAAATCTTTGCTGGGTGTTGCTCTCAGCAAATAAGCCTTTGCCGACAGCCTGGTGAAGTGCTCGGCAAAGAAATTCAGGAAAAAAATTAAAAAAAAACAAAATAATCTTTGTAGATAGCCTGACGGTTGGCTCTCGGCAAAGACCAACGGATGGTGATCGTCGTCTTCTTTGCCGAGAGTTAGACTTTGCCGAGGGTTTGACTCTCGGCAAAAGCTGTATTTTATCGAGTGTCGTCCGAGTTCTCATCTGTGCCGAGCGCGGCTCTCGGCAAAGAATTATTTGCCGAGTGCCCGACAAAAAACTCTCGGCAAAGTGCCGAGCACTCGGCAACTTTGTTGTTTCCGATAGCGAGTGTTACATTCCACATCAAATCAATGTAAGCCATCAAGGGCGAAAATGTCTTATACTGTCACACTCACACATTCATCATTTCATGTGTGTACTACGTTTTGTGTTCATGTGACACATGCATCTATCATTTCACATGTATATACTGCGTGTTATATTTGTATGTCACACATTTATCATTTCATATGTATATAGTGTGTGTTGCGTATATGTGTATGTCACACACACACACACTAATCTTCTGTCCAGTGCATACTGTGTCTCACACACGCACACAATCTAATCCATAATAAAATTATTGTCACAACTCACGAGTACGTTGCAAATTGTTGTAACTTACCGTACGTTGAGTGGTTGGTGAGAGAACGTAGTACGGCGGCCGGAAGGAGAGCTGGAGCGACCAGATCCGCCGGCCGAGAAGAAATGGTAGCATACCGTATGTAGTCGGGGACGGAGGGGAGAGGAGCGTGTATTTAACGTATGCAGCAGGCGGCACCGCGCACACCACAGCAGCGCAGAGCAGTAGACATTGGTCGGTCGTCGTCGAGTGGACACGCTCGATCTGCTGCTGCTCGTCGGTGAGTATGCTTTGATAGGAAGTTCTAGGATCGTCTAGGAGCGGATCTATAGGATCGTCTAGGAGCGGATCTAGTGGAGTAGATCGAGTTCTAGTAGTAGTAGATGTATGCAGTTCATGTAATGCAGAGAGGAGTAGAGGGAGAGAGGAGAATGAGACACAGACCAAAGGGGTCGACGGTATGAGTAGCAGTGGCAGCGGCGGTGTTAGGGTTCATCCCGCCGTCGGCCATGGTTGTCGCGGTACCGTCAGTCGTCGCGTCTGTCGTCATCTGCACGTACAGGATGGTCGCCGCCGTCGGTGGTACTTCCCGCCGCTTGCAGCGCCCCCTATAGATCGGACTAGGGTTTAGGGAATGTCGGTGGGGTGTGGCGGCGCAGGTGAACCTCGTGAGACGTGCCTAGCGCCCCGGCCCCCACCTTCCTTATATAGCACTGTGCGACGGGGGCCCACCAACCACAGGGTTGGACGCCCCCGATCAGGGCGTGACCTAGGGCCCGTTAGTCCGTTGGGCCTAACGGGAGGAGATCTAACTCTAACATGCTTACGTCACGTAAGCTAGCCAACGTCACACGCGTTTAAGTTTTATTTGTTTGTATATAGTGTCGTGGGAATGCAAACACAGCGAGCGTGTACGGCCACGCTCATGATCTTTTGTCGCTGATCGATCGAGGTCCGGACCAGGGTACGTCGTCGGAGGCGGCCGGCCACCGGAGCAGAGCAGTGCAGTAGCTATAGCCCTCTTGGTCGTCGTCGAGTACGTGCTTACACGTCACGTCAGCTAGCCAACGTCACGCGTTTAAGTTAATTTGTTTGCATATAGTGTCGTGAGAATGAGAAAAAAGTTAGATCAAGACCATCCTTACCAGGACTAGCTAGGCGGTGCGGATTGTTCGGTTTACATAGGTAACCGTATGTATGCTAAATCAGATATTCTGTGGTCCACATATCGGCCGCACATCCCCACAGTGTTGTGATGAGGACGGTCCCTACCGAATTTGTTTCATGAGAATGCAAACACGTCGGACCGGTTGCGCCGCGTGGGACCGGTTGTCGTGGTGCGCCTTCACGGACTCCTGCATCTTGAACACCAACAAGCACGGCTCGCAAGCGAACCTAAAGCGACCTGGGCCTCTAATCGGCGGCCTCACGTGCCGACTTGAGGCGACGCCCAAGGAGAGCGGGGTCGTCGTCCCTGGAGTGGGCACACCCGGCCAACTGCGAGTTCATGTATGCGAATGGTTCACGGCGCACCCGCTGCCGTTCCTACCGGTGCGCCTGCTGCACACGCTAATGTTTTGAGCAGCTAGCTGAGATGTATAGGTTTTGAGCATCCTACGTCACCACTTGTTCGAAATCGTCTCAATTTTTTTTTCAAAGCCTACACATGCGATGTCAAGACATCTCAACAAGTTTCGTAATTTTCAAATTTCATCTGCATTTTATACAATTTTAAAATAAATCACACGTAAGTTGGTGGTCAATTTTCGTGAACAAGATGTTTCAAAATTTCGCGCCTGTCCTTGAATACGAACTCAAAGTACGCTAAAAAATATGAATATAATTTTTTGAATCGTCAAATTCCATTATTCGATGCATGCACTTCAAAGTTGTGTTTTTCGAAAAAAAAACAATTCAATGAAACAAACTAACTAAATATAGCAAAACTACTAAAAAATATACCAAATTCAAAAATTAGGTTCCTAGAAATGTTGTAAGCCTCCAAAAAAATTTGAGTTCAAAAAAGAAAAAAATCTTTGCCGACAGCCTGGTGTTGTGCTACTCTCGGCAAATAATCCTTTGCCGAAAGCCTGATGAAGTGGCTCTCGGCAAAGAAATTCAGGAAAAAATAAAAAAAACAAAATAATCTTTGGTGAGAGCCTAACGTTGGCTCTCGGTAAAGACCAACGGATGGTGACCGCCGTCTTTTTTGCCGGGAGTTAGACTTTCCCGAGGGTTTGACTCTCGGTAAAAGCTGTATTTTACCGAGTGTCGTCTGAGTTTCCGTCTGTGCCAAGCACGGCTCTCGGCAAAGATTTGTTTGCCGAGTGCCCTAAAAAAAACTCTCGGCAAATAGTGACGAGCACTCGGTAACTTTGTTGTTTCCGATAGTGAGTGTTACATTCCACACATCAAATCAAGGTAAGCTATGAAGGGCGAAAATGTCTTATACACTCACACATTCATCATTTCATGTGTGTACTACGTTTCGTGTTCACGTGACACATGCATTTATCATTTCACGTGTATATACTGCGTGTTCTATTTGTATGCCACACATTTATCATTTCATATGCATATATGTGTGTGTTGCGTATGTGTGTATATCACACACACTAATCTTCGGTCCAGTGCATACTGTGTGTCTTACACACGCACACATCTAATCCATTATAAATTATGTCACAACTCACGAGCTGCAAGTGTGAGTATTTAACTTAGTCTCCAGACATATAAGAGATGGCTTGTTGTAACTTACCGTTGTCGGCACCACCACCACTAGATCGAGCAGCGCGCGTGAGACCGGGGCAACCCCAGGTGCCTGTGCCTCATCCATCAGCGACCTCGGCAACGTTCCGGTATAGCTGGTAGCTAGGCTCAGCCGGCCCTGCTGCCTTCGCCAGCGGTGAGCCTCGACCAGGATTCTGTCCGTTCGAGGACTCCGCCAGGGGGGCGGGCGCATGGTGAGGAACACGTCGGACCGGTTGCCGTGGTGCGCCTTCACGGACTCCTGCGTCTCGAACGCGAGCAGGCACGGCTCGCAAGCGAACCTGAGGCGACCAGGGCCTCTGATCGGCTCCAGGTCGGCCTCATGTGCCGACTTGAGGTGACGCCCGGGGAGAGCGGGGCCGTCGTCCCCATGGCTGGCGCCCCCAGCGGCCGCCATCGCCCACGCAGGAGTGGGCGCACCCGGCCAACTGCAGGTTCCTGTGTGCGAATGGTTCACGGCGCACCCGCTGCCGCCGTTCCCACCCGCGCTTGCTGCACGCTAATGTTTTCAGCCACCTGAGGCCGCGCTCGGAGACATGCAGGCTCCATTACCACTGAATGTCCCATCTGCGGCATCGCTCGCGCTATTGTTCTCGCACCTGCCGGTCGATCGTTGCACTGGAGGATGGGCCACACGCAGGAGTGCTTCCTTGTGCTCCAGTGGCTCATGGAAGCCATTGCACACCAGGCCGTCGTGCCGGGTTGATGTCCCTGTCGCTTCCTCCCGCGGCGGCCACCACCACCCATGCCGCCGACTGCAGGGTTTACCCTAACGTTTCGAAACCGGTAACCGCCGGCGAGCGGTTGGGCGGTTACCGACGGTAACCGTCCAAACCGGTCTCAAACCGAACGGTTTGGATTTTGAATTCAAATCACGCAGTTCATTCGGTTTGGGACCGGTAACCGGTCGGTTAGGGCCGGTTACCGACCGGTTTGTGTGGTTACCCCCCAAACCAAATTTCAAATTTGAAAAAAAAAATCGAAAATGCTGAAAAAATTCCTAAAAATAGTTCATGATTTGTAGAGTCGAATGGTGCAAAAAAATTTTCAAATTGGAGTTCGTTTGCTATTTATTTTGACGCGTACAAGTTTGGAAAAAAATAGAAAAGATCCTTTTTATTTTTTTTTCAAACTTGTACACGTCAAAATAAATAGCAAACGAACTCCAATTTGAAAAATTTGTACACCATTCGACTCTATAAATCATGAACTATTTTTAGGAATTTTTTCAGCATTTTTGATTTTTTTTTTCAAATTTGAAATTTGAATTCAAACCGGAACCGAAACCGAACCGCCCGGGGGCGGTTTGTCGGTAACCGGCGGTTACCGACCGGTTTGAAAAACCCTGGCCGACTGCGTATGATGCGGAATAACGGGACTGGCCATGCTCATCTTGTCGACGATCAGGGCCGAGGGTACGTCGGAGACGGTCGGAGCTGTTAGCTACTACATTTTGTTGTGAGTGGTTGAGAAGAGTGAACGGACTCCTGTGACACGAAGGCTAGCCGACGCAGCTCGCACGCGAACCTTAGGTGTCTTGGGCCTCTGGCAGGCTCCAGGCCGGAAATGAATTGCTAAGGGTTATATATTATATATATATATATATATATATATATATATATATATATATATATATATATAACCCTTAGCAATTCATTTCAAACATATATATTGCGTGTTGTATCTATGTGTCTCACATTTATCATTTCATGTGTATACGTTGTGCGTTGTGTTTTTGTCTGTATATATGTCACACACTAATGCTCTATGTAGTGGATATTATGTGTATTGCAAACGCACACAATCTAAGCTATTATAAATTTCTTTTCACGACTCACGAGTTGCAAATGTGAATACTAAAGCAAATATATGATGAACGACAACCTTGAATATAGTCGGTGGATTGATGATCACATGCGCCAGGGTGAAGCTTTCCATGAGGAACTACTCGTATCAAGGGTCGAGGTGCATGGTGAGGAAGACATCTGATCATTGTCGTGGTGCGCCTTGACCGACTCCTACGACGTGAAGGCCAGCCGGCATGGCTTCCACATGAACCTCAGGCAGCCCGGGCCTCTGGTCGGCTCCAGGTCCGCTTCATGTCCCGACTTGAGGCGACCCCTAGGGAGTGCGGGGTTGACATCCCAGTAGCTGCCTCCCGCGGCGGCCCCTGCTGCCAACGCCACCGTCGGTGTATGGTGCGGAATGACGGGACTGGCCACGCTCATCTTGTCGCTGATTGAGGGTCAGAGCTACGTCGGAGGCGGCCAAAGCTGCTAGCTGCTATGGTTTGTGGTGTGGTTGAGAAGAGTGAATGGACTTGCTCTAGATCGGCCTCGTACGCCAACTTGAGGCGTCATCTAGGGAGTGTGGGGTTGACGTCCCCATCGTTGTCTCCCATGACGGCCACTGCCGCCCCACGTGCATCGACAACGTAAGGTGCGGAACGACGGGGCTGGCCACGCTCATCATGTCGCCGATTGAGGGCCGAGGCTATACATCAGAGGAGACCAGAGCTGCTAACTGCTACAGTGAGTGGTTAAGAAGAGTGAAAGGATTGCGACACGAAGGGCAACCGACACGCTGAAAGATCTTTATTGTTTTGGGTAATTGATGAAACCTAAGTACTAACGTAGCTCTAAGTGGATGAATAGGTTAAGTACACAATGTGAAGAGAGAAGGTGACAAGTGATGGAGCAAAGGAAGCTAAGGAGAGAGCTAGCAAAGGTTCCACACTTGGAGAAGAAAAGAAGAGGAGGAAACCCTAAGCTATTCAAGGCAAAGGTATACTATGGCTTTTCTATTTTGGTGATCAAGACACCTAGTGGGTGTGATCACATTTAGGATAGGTAACCGTACTATGAAGAGGGGAAAATAGTTAGTGGTTACACCTATCAAGTGCCATTAAGAGTTCATTGCATTGCATTGCATCTAATCCTAATGAAACATCCCTTGTAAACTTGATAAAATATGCCAACACACATGCACAAGTCAGTGAAACACTTGGTGGTGGCACATGAGAACAAGGGAAGAAAAGAGAAGAAGATTCTGATCAAGACAGAAGCTCCGGACCAGTCTGTATGTGAACACCGGACTATTGGAAGTGGTCCGGTGGTTCAGACTCAGGCAAGGCTTAGACAGAAGGAGTGGAGAAGCTCCGGACCAGAGGATATGGTCCGGTGGTGAGCTCCGGACCAGGAGTCCGGAGCTTGG
>JAJDON010000103.1:0-35491 GCA_022036555.1 Microstegium vimineum | reverse complement strand
ACATAAACAAAAAAAACTTAAGTAAGGGTGAGAAAATAGAGTTGTAGCCCCATGAGTGGTTTGTTTTCTGGACTAGAAACTTTTTCAAACTAATCTTCAAATTTTTGTATTTCACTTTTTAAATGAAAATTTTGCTATAGCCCTGCAAAAAAAACATGGTAATTCAAATGAGATTATAGTTTATTTAACATTGTTGGGTATGGTATTACAGAGCCCTAAATATAATTGGATAGCGAGCGTGTTGAAAGAGTTGAAAGAGGTTTCATAAAAAAATAGTATGCAAACTTTTCAGGATGTTTTAAAAATCAACGGGAAAAGGGGATAAAATTTCAAAGGTTGCATCTTTTTTGTTGTTTATCTATGAGTAAAAATATGCAAGTCGATTTTGTTGGAAATTTTTATTCTTTTGGCTTGCGCCCATGGGTTGTAAGTTAAAATTGTTAAATCGGGTGTTTTAAAAATTCGGTGCTTCCAAAATAGAGATTTTCGGCCTCCTTCATGCTTATGTTCTTTTCCCATGGCCAAGTTTTGTATTTGTAGCTAGTCTAAGGTATGTATTTCTCTAGCTTTTTCTTATTACCCGGAATTTTGCTTTCCCTTTCAAATTGGCTCTATGATAAGTGCTCAGGTATATAAACAATCGTCCAAACAAGGCAAGTTGGATGGCCTTTTTTGCAATCTAAGCTCGTAGAATATCGTCCTTGTCGGCGCTGGCTTTCGCTTTTACTGTCGTCTTGGGATCTTTACCAAACCGAAGCTGATGACATCTTTTGTTGCGAATTCAAACCCTAATCTAGAGCTAGGCCATCGAGATCCCAGTCCTGAGGATTCGAAGCTGGTGGAGGAGGAGGAGGAGGAGTGTAACCCCCCAGAGTCCAAACAGCTCAGACCCACTCTGAAGCTGAACAAACCACACCCACCACATCCCATTAAGCTTTCGTCCTCTCTTCGCTTAAAAGGATTAACCGGGGAGGGTGGGATGGACTCTAGAAGCCTTATATGTTGGTCTATCCCACCCTAAAAAACCAAGGGGGGAAAAACCCCTCCACAAATCTCTTAAACCCCACGGCCACTACGGGCAAACGGACCGGATGTGACATACCCCCCCTCAAAGAACTCGACGCCCTCGCGACCCCAACATACCACAACCGGGCAAACGATGACCAGGAACGTTCCCTCTAGCACACGCGACCGTGCGCCCAGTGCCACACATGTGTCATGTCGTGCGCCCGCAGATCCTACACGCACAAAGAACCTACCATGTCCCCAACATGGCCCGCACGCGCCCGCTGCCCCGAAGGTCGGATCTGATACAATTTGTAACACCCCAGAGTCCAAACGGCTCAGATCACTCTGCACGCTGAGCGAACCACACCCACCACCTCCACTTAAACTTTCGTCCTCGCTTTTCTTAAAAGGATTAACCCGAGGATGGTGGTGGGTGGATTCGCTCAGCGTGCAGAGTGGATCTGAGCCATTTGGACTCTGGGGCATTACAATGAAGACATCCGACCCGTTTGGCCCGTAGTGGCCCATGTGTGTTTAAAGAGATATTATGGAGAGTTTAGTCCCACCTTGGTTGTTTAGGGGGGGGATAGACCACATATAAGGCTTCTAGAGTCCCTCCACCATCCCGGGTTAATCCCTTTTAACGAAGCGAGGACGAAAGCTTAAGTGGGATTGGTGGTGGGTGTGGTTCGCTCAGCGTGCAGAGTGGATTGAGCGTTTGGACTCTAGGGCGTTACAAGGAGGAGTCTTCTCCTTTGGCGGTGGAGAAGGTGTCTTCTCCTTTGACGGTGGAGGAGGGGTCGGGGAAACTTGACGAGGAGGGGAAACCCCTTGGCAGAGGTGACCGGGATGATTCACTGTCAACCTCATCATCGAAGATGGCTGCTCATCTAGCTTGATGAAGCGTTTGCGCTAGGGAAATGAGTGCCCAAGTTGTGAACTAGACACGACCTATCTTCCTCCACTGGAAATCAATATGTATCTTATTGTACTTCTTGTCCAAGATTTATCATGCTGACCCTGGCATACCCGTGTGGCACTAGCTTGCCCTGAATGACGTTCTCAAATGCGACGGGGTGCTTTTTGGTTCCAACTGCTTGCGTTTAGACGTCATTTTCTCTATCAGACTTGCAGGCCCCTTATGCACTTCCTCAGTGATCGTGGAAATCTTTTTGGAGGAGATCGGTGAAGGTTCCCGCGCTGGCGGAAAGGCTCCCATCAGGATTGTATTGCGCCCCCCTTGCGAGTAGGTAGTTCACTCATCTGGGTGCCAAACGCTTCTTTGAGGTGTAAAGCCTCTTGCTCTAGTTCTTCGACTCAGGCTTCCCATTCTGAATCTTCCTTACATACCACGCGATCCTAGGCGTTTAAAGGGTTATTTGCCCTAAGCGAGTTTGTTTATTTCTTTCGCTTGATGCCTTGGCCCTTCGGATAGCTTGTAAGCCTTGAACTCCTCCCCGAAGTCCCTTGCTTGTTGAGTTGACCTCCCGCAAAATCCCGGGTTTTTTTTCCCCCTTTATTGCTTGTGCAACTTTCCCTTGAAATTCTTGAAGGAGTGACCCATGATTTCCTTGGCCCTCTTCTTGACTGTTGCTTCATCACAAAACATTAGGTAAAGTGAAATACCCTTGAGCTTGTTCCAAACTAGTTCCTTCTCACTTTCTGGAACCCTCCACGGGTCTTACTCACTGCCATTCCACCTCCTGTATTTGATCGGGTGAAGTCCTTACAAGTGCCCCGATGGTACTCTTGTATGGGCCTAATGCTTTAATAGGCTCCACCGGCTCCCCTAGTTGGTCGAACTGAGAGATGTGCCAGTGTCTACTTGTCTGAGGGAGCTTTGTTGCACAACGCTTAGTCCT
This sequence comes from Microstegium vimineum, assembly GCA_022036555.1. Lineage (NCBI taxonomy): Eukaryota > Viridiplantae > Streptophyta > Magnoliopsida > Poales > Poaceae > Microstegium > Microstegium vimineum. The sequence continues at coordinate 32,621 of JAJDON010000103.1, read as the reverse complement.
TCTGGTGCCCTCACCAGTACTTGGACCTTTCGATGGAACCTGCTTCAAAATTTATAAATAAGTCCTCATCAAACTTTTCTGGCTAGCTCTACCGTGTTTTTAGGTATGACCTAAGTTATTACCTCGTCTCCTTGTTCTAGGTTCAGCATATGGCTAGGGCTCCATGGTATTTGATCCCCTTGCTGGTTGTCATCATCTCCTTGGTCACGTTCAGCACCGCCACCACTAGTTGGATCCTGTGGTGCTTCAGTCGCAGGGCGACGGGTGGTGAATCAACGCTTAATTGTCATGTTTCTGGACATGAATTTCGATTATTGGTATTAGCTCATAGCTCATAGGTCGCAGGGCGACGGGTGGCATTTCATTATTTAGACTCATGTCATAAGTCATGCTATACACAAATTGTGCTAAAAGTATATACAAGGATATTGGTATTAGCTCATAGGTACAAGTCATGCTATGTCACAATATATCATGAAATAAAGAGATGACATATATCATGAAATAAAGAGATGACATATATATACAAGGGTACATACATATGTCTAAGCGTGTTGGAACAAAGATACAAGGATACAAGGATGTCTAAGCGTCAACTTGAATCATCAAATATGTGTACAAGGATACAAGGATAACATACAAGGATGAAAGACATGTCTCTCTATCTATAAGTCATGCTTCATGATATAACATATCTATCTCTATCTATCTCTCTATCTAATCACTAAATATCTCTCTATCTCTATCTCTCGCAAATTTTCCCCAAAGTATATTGCTCATCATGCATATATACAAGGATGAACCATCTAGCTATCAATCTCTCTATCTACCCCTCTCTATCTATCTCTCTATATACCTATGTATCTATCTCTTTTAAACCGGGTGGTCGTGTCCCCCGAATCCCCGGGTTAATTACCCCCCAAAAAACACTCCCAAAGGGGTGAGTGGGGGGGGTTCACTATAAAACCCTTTTCATTTACCTCGTCTAAAAAAAGATTAGGCCGCTGGTTGGTAAGGGGCGATTGAGCCCCCCTTCGAGTAGCATAAAGACGCACCCTTTACGCTCAACCCGGACAAAGTTTTGCACTTTAACAGCTCGGAGGGGTAATGCGCCCTTTGGGTAACCGCTAAGAGCTAGAAAAGAGTCTATTTACGGGGGTTAAAGCTAGAGCCATGTAGCTCTCCGGTTCCCATTGTCAGTCCAGCTTTTGCCAACAGTGAGTTGTTATAAAAGGTTATTGTTCCATTGCCATAAACAGTTCCCACCAAAAAAATTCAAAGTTTTATAACATTGGCAGGGTTCTTTTATATTTATATTTTTGGCACTAGCCTCTAACCTTAATTTAAACCCATGGGGAAAAAAGGAAAAGGTTTCATTACTATGGTATATACTGGGTATCAAATTAAACACATGCATATAAAAATCTGATTATGGTGGAATACGATAAAAGGTTGGTCCCTTGCTAAAATTGTCTGGTTTCAAACCTTTTTGGGGTTCTGCTGGGCAAAGAACCTGATCCAACCAACTCTCCCCGTCAAAATTTCAAATCACGCAAAACAAAACTACTTCAATTGCTACATACAAGCAAAAAAGGATACTTTTACAACAGTCACTAGCAACATTTAAACAGAAGAAAAAGGGTTTATAGAAAGGTACTCGCATAATACGGAATTTTTTTTTTTTTTTAAAGCGTTTTTACGGGAAAAAGGGGTTTGAAACGTGGGAAAAATATGAATAAATTAGTTCTCTAAAAGGGATTTTCATTATTAAAAATTAACCCGAAATTTAATTATTACAAAAAGAACTAACAGTGGTTTAAACCAAATAATTTAACTACGAACTAACACAAATCGAATCGTTCAAACGTAGTTTTTTAAAGTAGATTTTATAACCTTTCAAACGGATGGCCCCAAATTTTGAAATTAAATTTTAAAAGGAAATTTTATTAATCGAATATTCATTTGTTTTTTGAAATTTGAAATCAGCGGGACCGCGGGTTGTTTCAAGAAGATCGGGTCTTTTAAAAATGACGGCGAAGGGGTATTTCTAATCTGGATCGCCGATCCCGATCGGAGGCTTAGAAAAGAAAATGAGGGGAGGGGGATTCGTCGGTGGAGCAGAAAAAAAAGGGGGGTGCGGCGGCGGGGGCCTGCCGACGGCGAGAAGCTCGCCGGAGGGGGTATGGACGGGGGCTCGGCCACGGTTTCGCACAAAGAGGGCATGGGGGGAGAGAGCGGAGGAGGCCGGGTCGATGGTTTCACTCGAACAAACCCCAGGAGAAGAGAAAAGCCCGCGGGTGGCGCGGCAGGTGGCGGCGTGCTGTGGGGCCCTGGAACGGCATCAGGCACATGACGCTGACCAAGGGCATGGGGGGGGGGAAGAGGAGACCAAAAAAGGATCTGACGGGGGCACTAATTGATCGCAGAGGGGGGGAGGGGAAGATGGGCGCATGAAAAATACGCGGCGGTTTCGGGGGCACGGGCAGGGCCCCAGGGGCACGATTCGCCCAAAAAGAGAGATAGGAGGAAGAGGGAGTCCCTGGCGAAAGGGTTACGAGAGAGTAGAGGACGGGATGGCTGGTGTGGTCTGTCGGCGTGCAAGGGGAAAAGGCGAAAATGTTGTCGCGGCGGGTGTTCGGGTAAGACGAGGTTCGAGGGGGAAATTAGGCCCGAGGATTTGCAGGGGAAGGACGCGGAAAGAACAACTCACCACGGATTCCATGGGGGGGGAAAAAGGAGGGCGGGGGGCCGCGACGTCGCAGCAATGGCGGTCGGCGAGGCAGGGACTCCACGCCCCGGGCTCTGCGGCTACCGCAAGAGGGAGGGAAGGTTCGTAACCGAGGGCACGAGGACGAAACCCCCCAACCCCCCCCGGGGGGTCCCCCGGGGCTGAGCTTACCGAGGCGGTTTTTGAGGGTCCGGGTTTGGAATTTTCTACACGGCGGCGGTGTCTGTATTCGGGGGGAAAAAAAGGGGGAGCGGGAAAAAAGAAAAGGGGTGCGTCCCCTTTGTAGCACGGTGGAGAAAGGGAATACAGGGGTGTGCGGAGTAGTTTCAAATCGTGGCGAGGGGGCCCAGGGGGGTTTGGAAACGGGGCGGCGCGCAAACGGTTTCGGCACAAGGCGTTGTATCGACGGGGGGAGGTAGGGGAAGCGCCCCACATTTGGGGCCGGTTGGCAGTGGAGGAAGGGAAAGAGGGGAGGGGAGAGGTTGTGGCGGGGCCCTTGGCAGCGGGGGGGGGGCGTGCAGTACGGGCTTTTTTGCGAGGGAAAAGGAGGGAGGGGTGCGGGTGGGCTGGCCTTGGCCGAAAACAGCAAAGGGAGGGAGAAAGATCCTTTTCTTTTTTCTTTTCTTTTCAAAAACCTTTTTCATAATAAATTGAATTTGTTTGAAAGTTGTTTGCAACACTACCACACAAATAAAATATGCAGCAGCATGCATCAACATGTTAAAAAACTAGGAGTTGATTTTAATTTAATAAATTTTTATTATTTCCCTAAATGAAATGCTACATAATTCATTAGTAAACCATTTTCTCCCTATTTTTAAAAGCAAGAAATTTTGTGGGTGTTACAATAGTAGAGGTTAGAAACTGTCGAGAGAGGGAGAATGTTCCAAGTCTTATGTATGTGTGGTTGCATGATGTGTGGTCTGATGTTCGGTGCCCTTGTCGAACACCTAGCTTCCCTTTTATAGTTGAAGGGAGGTCTCCATAACCTGGAGTAGGAGCCCTAGGTTGTCTTTCAAACCTACTCCTTCTGTGTGGGCCGGACTGACTCGATTCCCACCCGCAATGACCCTATGTCTTGGATCATGTGTCATGTAATTCATGTTGTCGGAGGGGTTTTTGACATCCCATAACTTTGGGGGGTTTGTGGTACCTCAGTACTTAAATGGGTCATGACGCTCCATGCCGCTCATGTGGTAGTCACATTTGTTGACTTTATCTGCTAAATTCTTTTGACAAAGGTCTTACAAGGAGTTGTTGGCATAGTAATTGTATGTTTGGTTCTATCGATGATGTGAGCTCTAAGGTATGGCCTGCCCTATTTATGGTCTGTGTCGTGGCACGTCTTCTTTTTTTCCCAATGTTAGTAGCGTGACATTAGATCCGTGCTTTTTTAAGGTATGGTCGGTTGAGGAATGGTCCATCACCCCCACTTAAGCGGGGTACCCCCCCTAGGGGGTTAGGAGAGGCTGGGATTACATCATGACAAGACCTAGCCTTTTTGGGTAAGGCAAGGGAGAATCTCCTCTAGGCTAGGACCTGACCTTTGGGGGGCGGGACATGATAGCAGACTTTTCCCGACCACACTATCTGACCATCGGGTGGTCGAATGAGGTGAGATCCTTCCATAAGATGGAAAATCGACCTTCTGGGGTTTTGGTTGAGGTGGAACTTCTTCCACAGCGGGGGGCCTGACCTTAAAGGGATGGACATGGTAGTGTGGAGTGCTCCCCATGACCGGAAAGGAGGGAGTGCTTTTTCTTTTGAGTCAGGTGAGACAAAAACCGGTCCTAGGATTGCAATGGAGCAGTTTTTGTATGTACTCATCCCCTTGGGTTAAACTGGTGTGTCATTTTATTATTCCATAGATTGTATATACCATCGTATTTATATCCGACACTCAGGCATGAAAACAGCTCCTCAATCTTGTGCAGGTGATGACAATGGTTTTTTATCGTGCCCTGATAAGTGTTTGTGTCTGAAGCATGGCGATAAAGCTAGGACAAAGTTCATAACGAAATGAACATTTTTGTTTTGAAGGGGGCTCGAGGAACTCGCCCTTTGAAAACAAACAGGTTTTGAATAGAAGTTGGATTCATGATGAAAAAGGAAGAAAACAAATAACTATTTTGTTAAAAAAAGAGATATAGATACAAGGACGAACTAGGTTCAAAGAATAAGCAACCATTTTGTAGCAACGCCACTAGAAATGTTTTGTTGGTATTTCTTAATGTGTGCAAAAAGAATCCTCAAGCGCACAAATATATCGCTATAGCATTTCACCCGGTGGTATTCAAGTATAGTATTTTCCACAAGGAGGGAAGGTATTCTTCTATTTAGTTCGTCCCTGGACAACACAAGGGTAGAGATGATTCCTATGATTTTAGGGTCTTTGGATAGATAAACTCTTCTAATACTTGCTTAGTTCGGGCACCAGAGGGAGACCTAGTATGCCAAGTGATACCGGCGTGTTTGTAAATCTCGCTTGAACCCAGACATGGGGGATTTTGAGGGACGAAGAGGGATGTCTCCACCTACTGCCTACCCCTTTAATCGTGGGGAACGAGGAAAACGAAGGTAAACCTTTAGCCTAGGGCACCATGTAAAACACATGGTATCGATAATATTCTAGCATCATGCATGGGGATTAGTCTTTATCAAGGACCCTTCTATGAGGGATCTGCTATCAGAGCGAACAACAAACCCGCAAATAGGTATAGATAAAGCTTAACTAATCAACAAACCCGCAAATACCATAAGAATAACGAACACTCACGTCGCAAAAAACTCCATTGAAGTACATATGTTCATCGAAGGTACAAGCCTTTAGGAGACTGCCGACAGGTCTTGTGCTTTCCCATACTCTCCCTCGCATCTCTCTCTATCAACTCTAGATAGCTAGCTAGGGCCATTTCTTAGCACCTAGATATGTTGTTGCCACATACCATATGTTGTTTAGGAGCTTGAAGAGCCGTTTACTCAGCAAGAGAAATATTTTTAATATTTAAATCAGCTATTCTAAGCCTCCTTCATCCTTTGGTTGGCAAAGATAGACCATTTTGTGGTCTATATTTTCTCTTATGTTCATCACCTTGCCAATAGAATCTAGACCTAAAATAATCTAGATCTTTCTTAAGGACGCCTTTTGGAATTACAAAGAAAGACATCATATATATTGGGAGACTACTCAAGACGGAATTAATCAACGTCAATCTACCCAATTGATAGATGTTTGCTTTTCCAACTACCGAGTCTTTTCTCAAAACACTCCTCTACCATTCTCCAGTCAGCCTTTCTTAAGTTTTTTGTAATGTATTGGAATGTCCAAATATTTAATTGGGAACTCTCCAGATTTAAAACCAAAAGGTCCACGTAATCAGTCGAGCGTCTTCAGCATCCCCAAAACAAAAGATTTCACTCTTGTGGAAGTTAATCTTTAATCCAGAGAGCTGCTCAAACGCACATAATAAAAGTTTAAGGTTTTTGCGCCTTGTCTAGATCATGATCTTAAATAAAAGAGTGTCATCCGTGTACTGTAGAATTGAAAAGCCACCATCCACTAAATGATGGTATAATGCCATCAAATTGACCTCCTCTTTTGCTCTATTAATAAGTATAGTCAGATATTCCGCAACAATATTAAATAAAATTGGTGATAAAGGATCCTTGTCGGAAGTCCCTTCCTGGTGTTGGAAGAAATGACCAATTTCATCATTGACATTGACAGCAAACATACCTCCCCCCCCCCCGCCGATATAAAGGATTTAATCCAAGATATCCATTGGGCGAAAACCTTTCATTCGTAAGGATTGTAAAAGAAAAGGCCATTTTACTTGTATATGCCTTTTCAAATCATCTTAAGGATTACCCCATTCAATTTGTTGCGATGTAACTCATGAACCGTTTCATGCAGTTGATGACCCTTCAAGGATATTTCGTCCACGCATTAAACGTTGTTTGAGTAGGGCTAATAATTTTGTCAGCAATTATGATTAATTGTCATTGTTGACCTTTGGTAAAAATCTTGAGGACACGTTAAGCAAACATATAGGTCTATATTGTTGAATGACATTTCTGTCCTGGACTTTTGGTATATAAAGTAATCACCCAAAGTTTAGACTAAAAATTGACAGTTCTCCTCTATGAAGCTCGTGAAACATTTGCATAAAGTCTCTTATGGTTTCCCATAATTTCTGATAGAATTCAGCAGGAAAGCATCAGGACCTGGTGCTTTGTTATGCTCCATGCTGAAAACAGCATTCTTGACTCTTCCTCTGTGAAAGGGATAGTCAAAAGATCATTTTCAGTCTCAGGTCATTGAGTAATGTCTCTGTCGATCATCTAGACTAAAAGGACTAACTTCAGGTTCACTGAAAAGGTCTTTGTAAAAGTTTGTAATTAAGTCTTTAGTTTACTAGCTTAGATTTAACATGCCAGCTCATATATATAGTCCAAACAGTTCAATAGGCCATCGGCTAAGAAGCTGATGGAGTGCAACATTAGCTATAAGCCGATATCAAATTGTTTATTAAAGTAAAGCAAATTAATACCATTGGTTAATGGACTAATTATAGATATGGTGAACATGAAAAACAATGAACTATCGGCTACAAAAAAGGATAATATTATATTGTGCAAACAATTCTCTGTTTTCCTACAACTCACAAGAAAAATTTTAATCTAAATGAATAATCTAAGTCACCACCTTTTGGATCGAAATTTTAGATGTGTTAGCAGCAGGGCGTAATTAAGGTGGGAAGCCAATAGAACTATTTATGGTAAACAAAAATATTTTAAAACACACTTTGTTGACTAGGATTAAAGACACAAAGCGATAGACCAAAACTGACGTTAGGACCGGAAAAAAACATGGTAAACGAAAAAGTGACAAAAATTTATATGGACAAGAGCCGTTAATCTTATCTTAGTTGAATAATGCGATACTAAAAAAATCTAGCAAGAGATATAAGATTTCAGGTGCCAAAAAGTTGGTACGTGGGAGGGGAAAATTGTTTAATTTGATACTAGCAAAAAAATTTTTCTTTGCAAGATATGAACGAGATTTGATCCCAAAATCGATAATGGACAATACTTCACGCAAAAAACCCAAAAATCGAATCAATGCAGCCCCACGTCCCGGGGAAAGATCATTGAGAAATTTCGTTATCCTACACTTGTGTGATGGCGTGAAGCCAGAAAAATATGTTATACTGATGAAGAGTAAAAAACAAAATTTTAATTATCCAGGGTTTTTTAATTTATGCCCCCGGGTTTATAGAGTTCTAGACGTATGGCTAGGAAAAAATTTTGAATAAAAGAAACTAATCCAATTTATACAAATGGACTCCCGGTTTCCCTTTCTGGCAGAGTCGGACTTTGTTCACGATTGAGGATGCGACTTTCCTTTATGGTAGGAAAATAAGAGGTCCGACTTTGCATGCAGAGCCACAAATATTGCTTTTGCCGTGATTCCTGTAGTCTTCCAAAAATCATGTGTAAGGCAATATGAAGATCATTTTGACCATTGGTTAAAGATTTTCTGTACTAGTGTTAATTGGAGGTGTGAGGACAAAAAATATTAATTAGTTGGACTATAGTATATGAATTTTTGGTGAATTTTTAATGAAGTGATATATCTTGTGTCACAGCCAAATAAGCTGCATTATATGAATTTCAATAAACCTTTATATCTAGGGAATCTATATTTTTATGAGTAGGCTGCAAGTTATAGCTTATTAGTTTGGATATGATAGATTCAGAAGCATAATATTTATATATAGATATATATATTATATATATATATATATATATATATATATTATATTATTTATATATTATATTATTATATCGATTTATTATTCTTTGCACACATCATCCTCACAAATGTAGGATATACATGTTGAACCATTAAACTTACGATCGGTTGAAGAGTACAAAAGTATTGTGTCCTTTTCTATGTTTTTTAAGGAACTATTTTTTTTCACTGTTGTGTTACCTTGATTCAAATGAATTCTTTAAGTAAGAATCCTATAGGTTAAACTTTGTTTTAATTTGACAATTGATGGACCGTTTTTCATATATACTTCACCCTTAAAATAATTGAAATATGGTAATTATTACCCTTTCTTTGAAATGGCATTGTTGTAGGATGTTGTTGGTTTTAACTTCACTTCAGACTATGTTGATGCTATAAATGACATGTATTTTGAATTACACAATAGCATGAGTTTGACTATGAATTTTGAACTGTTTAGCTTACCTTTTATAACAGTGATGGGAGCTTCCACCAAACTTGTGTCTGTGTTGCTCTATGGACTCCCTTAGGATCAGTTTTATTATCTCATCTTATATTTAACTATGAACTTCACCCAACGCATCGGTCCCTCCCTGACCCTAATTTGCTAGTGGGGGAGAAGAAATCTATTGTAATGAAGGGATAAAATGGATGGGGTACGGAAAATGGGTACTCTAGAAACAACGCTTCGGTAGGGGATGAGGAGAGGGAGGGGAGAGGTGATGAGGCAGCACTAGGAGGGGCTATAATGACTCAGTATCAAGGAGTAGGAACAATAGATATGCATCATCCAAAAAGCCGCATATATTAATAGTACCCCATGAGTGTACAATTTATCTTCCTGGAGGTTCTCTAATCAAAATTTGAACTAGTTTTGACCTACATTTATGCTTACTCCTTTAAAAACTAAACCATATATATAAAGCAAAAGCAAATAATTATAATTATTATTCATCAGAACTCATTTCATCACAAAAATATGACACATTATTTAAAACATTAAATAAACAACTACTCTCTCTCTCTCTTCTTTATATATATAGATAATTTTTATATATATATATATATATCTATCTTGATCTGGAACAATCTTTTCAGAAGTAAATAGGCAAGATATTGGCAAATGAGATTAAAAGTCCCAGTAGGAAAACATACATGTTTTCATTAGTCATCAAGGCATGATGACACACCATCCAATGGGTGCATATCAACAGTTTTAGCATCATCATATGTACAAATATATCTTAGGATAGATTTATTTACTCATGACCAAATCTATTTATATTTCAATTTGTATGGAAGTTTTTCGTGTTGTACTTATTATTGTTTCTCATACTTTCTTTATTCTATAGTTTTTTTAATCTTTTGAAAAGGAGAGGGGAGGGTTGGAGGTGGCGTTTGGCTGAAACATGTCAAACACTGTGTTGTTTATAAAATATAGGTACCTTGTGCTTCTATCCTTGTGAGATACCTATGTACAGATTTCGGTCCTAATAATTCGAAAGCGAGGATGAAAGAATGAAGTTATTGGCCCATATTAGTTGGGCTCAGAGTCATCGTAGTTGATCATGATCAAACAGCATGCTAAAATCTACAAGGTCATTGCTTGTCAATGTCAATTTTTCATGGTAAGTTCCTTCCATCTATGATTTGGAATGTACAAACCATGGAACAAAATCCCTAATAGAAATAATGTTTATGCCTTTTTTACTATTACATGTGGAAAAATAATTTTTTAGCCATAAGATTTGGAATATTAGAAAATTTATACTGTGAGTTCCTAATTTTTTCATACCAAACTATTTTGATGGAACTTCCTTCGACATACACATGAACTTTTCTCTCTCTCAGCTACGCTATACAAGTCCAATAAGGGGACGCACTTTAGTTTCTCAAAGGGTCATGCACAAGAGGGTGATGTCGCTTTTGTGGCAATGCATATGGAAGAAAGAGTAATAATGGTTTCAGTTCCTGGAAATCATTAGAGAGGCTATTAAAAATATTCAAGTCATTAGTATAGTACAATAATATGCTTACTAACTTTATATCTAATTCTTTCTATGTGTGTATTTCATTTATTTCTTTGATTATGCTTTGGATTTTTATTTCTTATAGATTTAACCTAGTTATTATGTCTCTATTTTGACAGTGATGTCAAAGCGAGATACATTAGATACAATGAGGATGATGTGTTGACTTGGTGCGTTTTTGTGAACAAGCCTGTTGCTGCCAACACCATACATAACATTTTGTGGCAACATATTTGACATAGAAAATCCAAGGGGCATGGACATATGTGCATTTTTACAAGGTTGAAAACTAATGCAAGTTGTACTAATATTTTACTTTATTAGTTATAGAAATTTAAATTGTTGCAATTTTCATTAAGTCGTTTTACAAAAGGCTTCACATTATTTAAACAACCAACAATGTTTTACCATATTATTGTATTGTTTAATAGTTACATTTAAATTAAAAAGATACAAACATAAAAATAGTTAACCAAACGTTCTTGTTACATTTGGACAATTAAAACTTGGTAAAATTTTAAAAAGGAAGTGGTGTGGTCTTGGATCGTGGGTACACTGGTTTTTTAATGACAATTATTATGCATGTATGGTTGTGTAGGTAAGAAGAAAACAAGGTGGCAAGTCACAGAAATATAATATAAACATCAAGAAAGGTTATACTTTGTGGGAACTCCATATCTACCTGGGAAGTTCCTACGTTCACTTGAAATATTGGAGAGGTAACACATTTCTTACTTGTAACATGCCTTTTTATTGATTCGCATAAAATCGTCTCTTTAGATTAATTCAGATGGTTCAACTCTTTGGTCTTATATTTTAGGGCTTGTCCTAGATTATTTGAGATTATCATGAACTCATTGGTGTTAATCGCAAAACTATTGCTTCTCATATGCAGGTATGCCTATAGTTATTATAAATTATGTTAGAAAATGTCATATACATTACTTCCTCAAAGTTTGGGCAATGTAGGCAGACACCTCCGGACGAAAATAATGTTTGGGTTATATTTACGCCCCTCAACTATTTCTAGTTGGTCTAGTTTAACCCATAACTGCGTTGTGTTTTTTTTATTTTGTGCACAAGTTCAACTTTATTTCAAATTTGGGACATCATATTTTATGGTGTTTTAGAAAAATAAATTATCACTTTTTCATCATTATGTTTCGTATAGTTTTGTATTTCTAGGGTTTTGATATTAAATTCAAAAACTATAAAATAATAAAGAAAACTTTATGATGTATCTTTTTAAAATAGATTATGATGCACTATCACTAAAAAATTAAAACTTAAACTGTTAGTCGGGGGAAACAAAAAGATAAAACTTGTAATAAGTGGTAAATTGGACCAATGATTAGTGGAGGAAGTAGTAAAATGAACCAAATGTTGTTTTATGGGTTATTTGAACATTAGCCAAACTTTAGGCGTACTAAATTTGGAGTTTTTGCAAAAAAAACTTTGAACAATTTATCATTCTAATAAAAACAAGTACCACACTGGTAAGTCTACTGAATATGTTCTATTGGACCTCTTAGAGCATAGTGGTTTTTTCCATGTAATTTTCTTGTTATAGTAGTAGTTAGTGTTCTAATTGTGTGGTTTTAGTAGCTAGTGATCTAATTGTGAAATTGATCTTTGTATCAGAAATATCAAAAATGCATTGGAATCAGGGAAACAAAAGAATGTAATGTTGGATGTATGCAAACAAAGTGCATTTTAAAGCGCAAGGATCACATCAAATCTGCAAAGAGTTGTATAAAGGTCTATAATCCCTACCAGGCCGAGATTTGAAACAAGTGCGGAAATAACAACTGTGAGTCTATATATAATGTGGCAACCTAGCTTTTTTGTTATATTGAACAAAAGAACATGTCATTGATTTTTTTCATGTTGAGAGGATCTATAATTTTGGAATATTTGGAGTTCCTAAGAAATCATTTTCACTGCGTTAGGATCAAGAAGAAGTTTATGTGAAGCAGCGCATATAGTTGCATGGAAAGATCCATTCAAACTTGGTATATATATGATTGAAGTCCCAATTATGTTTGATGTTTTGTCTAGTGATGAAACAACTTAAATATGGAATTTCATTTCCACTGAAGATGAGTTTTTGATAGATATGATGTCACAAGTAAATATGGTTTTTAGAGAGCAAGTTAGAATTGGTTGGAAAACTTCTCTACTGATTGGAATGATGAAGAGCTCTTAACAATATCATTCCAGAAGAAAACAAGTTTGTACTTGTTATGAGTCGGGCAAAGGTAATAAATCTTGTGGAATATTCAAACTCTGGAACAATGAGAAAAGGAATATTTGCTTGGTAATGGAGGGGAGCCATATAGATGGAAATGGTTGTTCGATAGAGATGGAGTACCTTTGGTTATGCTTGAACTACCAATGAGAGTATACAATAAAACAGTATGCATCATTTGTACTTTGTTTGAAAAAGGAATATCACGGAGAAGAAAAAAATATAGAAGAATTTCAAGCATTTTCATGTTGTGATCTTTGTATGCAAGCAATTTGGAGTCTTAGTGCATAAATAATTGTAAACATAGCCCGAAAATTATATGAGGTTCTACGCTCTGAATTGTCTTTTGATATGACTCTAAATAAGGTACAATTATGTGGAACCATCTATGTGTTTGGACAATGATAATTAGTGAAAGCACAAGGGCAATGAATTTAGTTATTCTTAGTGGCCTTTAATTTTTGCTTCCTCTTGACTTTAGAATTAAATTATGCCTTTATTTATCTTGTAAAATCTTTCAAAAACAATATTCATAGGCTCTTCAAAAATTTTCCCAAAATCTTTTCAATACCCATTTCTTTAAATATATTTGTTACAAATTTCATTTGATGGAATAGTTTGGAACACTTTTTCATAACTTCATAATTTCTTGGAAACATGTTTTATGAAAAAGTTGTACAGATAGATCCTTATGTTTAGTGGAAAAAGAGGTGTAGGCATAATTCTAGCCCCCACCTTCTCTTCACTAGCAATCATTCTATCCTTATTTTATGTTATATGGATCTAAATAACAACATAGGGATGTGGGTGTGAATATTTATTGCAAAAAGGCGATTGGTAATATGTATGGTTGTCAACAAAAGGTGTTTTTTGTTAGCACCATCAGTAGCTAGGGAGTTACATGCTTGTTGTACCTATACACCACCAGGGACTTTGGTTAGGGAGGAAACAAGAGAGTCAGAGAAAGGAGCCTGAGAAGTTTTGATTACAAACAACATGAAAGTGGAAAGTGTGTTTCCCATAGAGTGTGTTACCTGCATTGTTGCTTAAGAAACAATGGGAGGTAGATAGTAAATGCACTTGTAGAGATTGTAGACTTGTTTTTAAAACCTATACGTGGTCCATTGACTGTATCTTCATTTCTTTTAAAACATTTTACATTTTAATTACTTAGTGAGACACGCTAAATACCATACATCGAGTCCTACATGACTCTTTAGATATATAGCCATAACAATTGTGTTACCAGTTATTATATATACACCAAATACCCTCACCCACAATCTCAATAAGGAGGATCTCTTAAATGTAAAGGATGGACCTCCTAGAATCAACAAACATTGTAGTGGTGTAGTCTATCATGAAGTCGGTGATAGTGAACTAATGGAAAATTAAAGTACATGAATGGGCCAGAGTAACTTCTCAAAAGTATTTGATGTTGCTTCATGAGATGATAAGTATTTTGATTGCCTATTGTATAGGTGGCACGAACGTTTGTTGCATTAGAACAACCATTCAAAAGCAATAACGATATGATAGTCTCGTTTAAACGTTAATCAAAAAGCAACAAACTGTTGTTAATCGCATGGGAAACAATTCATTATGATGTCCATGCGCTAAGTAGAGTTGGAAAATAGTTATGTTTTATTTAAACATTTGGAGCCATATCACTAGGTTATTGTCACGGAAAGACCTTAGCGACATGCTCAATAGGTGTTATATGTTTATTTATTGTACATATGGACCCGATCTTGGTTTATGAGAGTAGCATGTGACATAATAAATGACATGGAGGCATGGGTGTATCTAACTTGTTTTAGAATAAGCTAGCATAATTGTGTCAGGATATTATAAGTTATAGTGTAAGGAATTGTTGTGCTTTCATTAGTATGCTGAGCATGTTCTTCGGTAATTAATCATACCTTATTTAACTTACTTCAAGTGAACTTGTGTGTGTATTAGTTCAATTGGATGGCTCTATATTGACCAAATAAGCACTCATACTAGGAGCTATGTAGGTGCATTTAGTGACAGTGAATAGTTGAGTTTTGATATTAGATTTGTTATGTGTGTTCGCAGTATAGTTGGTAGCTTTACATGAATTGAACTGTATCACTTGGTATATCAAATTATCCCAAACACACCCCCAACTTTTTGATGAAATTCTTATACTTTTAGTTGTCAATAAATGAGAGATAGATATGCTGGTTAATTGTATAATCTTTTACCATCTTTAAATAAAAAAAGCTTAATATAATGTAACTAAGCATTCATGATAACATATGAAAGATTATGTGAGTTTAATATGTATAGGAGTAGTTCATATCCGAACTTTGGGGTGGGATTATGAAAGATTAACACAGTACAAATAAGATCAATTATAACTAATTAGGTAATTAAGTACTAATTTAGCGATATATTTATAGGAGTATGGGGAGGTTCGGGGGTGCTTGGCCTCCTCAACCCCCTCTTTATGCTCTAGCCGCAGTAGTCGCCACTATAGGAGCGCGGAGGATAAAGAGAGGTGCCTTGGGGTTATTGGTCACACTACCTCATCTAGAGTCCTCACCTTGATGAAAGTTTTGGCATCAGCGTCAACTTATGGGGATCACCATGGACACCATGAGCGAGAACATGAACATGAAATATAAGCCACGAGAAGTCACATTGCCATGCATGCTTTCACAGCAACACCTAGTGTAGGAAGTACAATGCTTTAGAATGGGTACAGTAGGAACATGTCACACTAAATAGTTTTTTAATAGCAGAAGATTTGTGCATCGTTGTATCACGAAGAAGATTTAAACATACAGACAAAGGCTTATGTCGAGTGCAGTAGGAGGTTCACTAGAAAGTTGTTGGCTATTTAACATCCTAGGAAAGCGCACTAAGTTTTGATATTACAAAAACAATCAAGACCAATGTAGCGGTGCAACCTTGGAGGTGCTTGCGTCTCCAATATTCTGCAGAAACCTTTTTCTAACGCAGGTAAGGCAACATTAGTGCTTCAACTTTGAATGCAGTTTGGGTTGATCGAAGATTGATTTTGTAGACCTTTAGTTCTAAAGCATGGAAGGTCATGATGAACCCTTATTGTAGTCCATACGTTGTATGTCACCTCGATTTGGAAGTTGTTACTCCAAATAAGCTCTGAGCTGCCAGTCGGTTGCTATGTAGCAGAAAGAGTGACTAGTTAAGACTTAGCAGGAGGGGATGCTTGGGAGGCTCGCAAATTAGCGAAAATAGTCGACTTCTCAGCACCACTTAATGAAGCTCTTGAGTCAGCATGCGGCGGAGAGAGTACACTGACATCAATGGGGTAGTCGCTCGAAGGCAGGTCAGTGTACTTATAAACATGTCAGCATCACCATGAGCTCGGCTAGAATAAAGTTAGGAGACAAACCCACCTTTGTCCTCTGTAGATGTGTTGTTAGGTCCCAAGTGGGTGGCCTCCTGTCTGTGACCCCGGAGAGATTGACTTGACTTGTGCTGAACTTGTCGGGTGATAGTGGAGGGCAAAAGTCGTTTTGCATTTGGTAGGAGGGAAGCCATTGTCGAAGGGGTATAACGAGGTGACGGTACGATGGGATGCGAGCGCGGCTGCAACTCCTCCAGCATCGATGTCCTTTAGAACTGTGTGTCGTGTGCATGTCATCCGAGTGATGTGTTGTGCATCAACGGATCGAGCTCATAGAGGCCATTACATGGCGCTTCTTGTTGGCGGGCCTCGTCATGACCTTCCGGTGGTAGCATTCTCAGTGGTGGGCAATGATGACCGGTGCTACAGCATTGTCATCCTGAGGTGTCCTGGGACATCTCTGATGTTCAAGTGTCGACATTGATGTCGATGTCCTCCATCTGTCGCACAAGGCCCGACCCAAGCTTCACTGAGATAAGTGTTATAGCTGCAAGTGCTATGAGGGCTTGTCATGGCGACCCTAGCGAGAAATCGAGGGAGTGTGCCCATTGTCTCCATGTACACTAGGCCAATGACCTGTTCTTATGCTAATTAATGATTCCGGTATTTGCTCATGGGCCGATAGCTTATTTATCATGTTTTTTTCCTGCACTGCTATTGCTATCCTTCATGAGGATCACATCGACTTATATTAGAGGATCATTCAGACTCAGATCAGTTGAATGGTCAAAGTAACTGGCACAGGCCGTGAACCTCTAAAATCAATTGGATGCATTGGAAGTAAGGTAGTAGCTACTCTAGGACCGTCGTTTGACAATGAGGCAATCTTCCATAGCACAAGTCCTAATAGGAAGGATACCTGGGATTTTTTTTGTGTCAAAACAACCGCTTAATGCGCGGCCATTGGTGTATCATCATGTTCGCCTTCGATGATGACGTAGTGTATCCTATCACACTAAGTCATTGGCAAGTCTTCAAACGCTACTAGCCCGGGTAGACTACATCGAGATTGGGTGCTTGGGAGGGTGTAGGTTGTCGGTGCCTGCTCTGCATCAAGGTATCAAGGGATATATTTCTTAGCCAAATGACGAGCCTTGGACCATCCATCATGAGCTCGTGCTATGCGGATAGGGTTTGGTGATGAAAGGGTTAAATGGCTATGAGAATGCTGAATAGCCTAATTAAACTTTACAAAAAACACTAGAGCAAATGTTAGTCATTCCAAATGAAGCTTTTTGCTCTAGCTCTACTTTCAAAAATGCAAGAGCTACCTATCAAGAAATTTTAGTTGACTACATCATTACAAAGCTATGTCACTACTTACACTAGTGATCTAGCAAGTTAAGCTATATATACTACAAGTATTATCTATCACTACCCACAAATGAGAAATTAAATGCAAGTACAAGGAAGAGAGTTAGAGAATTGTTTACCATGCCGGCAATGATATGTACTTCAATTAGAATATGAAGACATAACAATTCCTAAGGGAGACAAAATAAATTGATGTATTGTTCTCCCGAAGTTCCTTGTGGCCAGCTAAGTAGTTCATTGTGATGTAGACATTCACTTGGTAGTTTCGGTGGCTAAATAATAAGCGATCACAAAACCATCAACCACTTGGGGCCATAAGAATTCAAACAATGGAGGGTAATCAATGACCAGGAGCAATGTATTAGTGATACTTTTATGGATCTTCAATACCAAAAAGGGTCAAGTAAACTCACCCCAAACCAAACTAGAGTAGACAGAACAATGTTTACTTGTGCTGGAGCTCACAACTTCTCAAAGTGTCTAGGTGTCTGGGTGAAAACACCAATACTAACAAGAAAATTGCAGCTCATATCGAACACTAAAGTGCCACTAAATACAATCTAACAAGCAAATGCACTAGATCAGTTATCAAACTTACTTTGATTGATGAATCCAAATTAAAGAGATGAGTTTTGAGTGATTTACTTTAGATCACAAAGATGTTCTCATGATTTGAAATATGCATTGAGAGCGGATCTGATCAACCAACATCTATTTATAAATCACCCTTGGCTTAGAGAGCCATTGGCTCACACAATTCATGCTCTGGACTCACTGACTGATGCAGTCGTGTTAGTGTGTGGTCTCATTTGATGTTGCCCTATTGTGTCACTGATTTGATCTTGACTGATGATCTCTAATGGTATTATTGTTTGGTGCAAATTATTATGATACTAGAGGAGTGCTTGGTCAAACAAGCGGACGTATTAAGACCCAAATCTAGTCTCTACTGCAGAGAGGTCCTAGAGAGATCCAAATTGATGGATGTATCCAGTCTAGGAGACTGGACCTTAGATAGTGTGAGTCCACTCCATTTCCATTTCTCTACTGCACACTAAAAGTTCTTGTTTGGTTTTGGTTAATTTATGAAACTCAATGAGATCCTTTATCCAAGTGTCTGTTGATAAGCTAGGAGGTCCATCAAGTGTGAAAAAGAGCTGAATGATTGGTTTTGGTGGAATGTGCTGGCCAAAAGTGTTGATTCCGTGTCCAACTGGGAAAAGAAAAAGAGAAAGAAAATCATGTTATCAAGGGAAAGGGTACCAAATAGGTTTTTTTTGTTTTTGGCACCTCACTTAACACCATAGATGGTGTGGTGTTGTTTATGATTGATAGCCTATTTATTCATGATGAGGAGGTGGGCTCCGATCTTCGAGAGGTACCGGTAGTGGTAAGTTCGATCTGTGGAGAGGAACTCGACGTAGGCGATCCTGGCTTCAACAGACACGAACTTCGAACCCTTGCAAACGTTACATCACAGCTCTGGTGGTTATCAACCTAAGACACTTGATGACCTCGCCAATAGGTTTTTCTACAGCGAATCGGAGAACACAAGCAAGAAGAGGTATAAACACGCAATTGAAAATTGCAATATGATTTGAAAGCAAAATATCAGTAGAGGGTTTCAGAACTCGGTTCCAAAGGATAATCGTAACAGTGGGGGAGGAGATCACGAAGACGGGGGCATGGATCACTGTTTTAAAGATAATTGACACTGGTTACAATGACGATTTTGTTTCTCGATGGAAAATAATTAAAAACAATACCAAATCTGATTGTGGGCGGCTTAGGGGGATGTATAAGGAGGAGGGGGAGACGACAACAAGGGTCCTGGGGTCCTTCGTCCTACAAACCTAGGTGATGATCTAATGGACCAAGTTGATTTACATTGGCAATTGGGACCTTGGGTGACGCAACCACGGGAATAGATTTGGACACTGACTTGTTTCGACGTTTCCGATGCTAGAAATGAAGGCATTTAGACCTAAACAATTGCCATTGGTTTCTTATGAATTCTATCTTTCCATCCGGTGGGTGAATCATCGGAAAAACAGCGTTGGATGGTCTGGTGCGCCTCGTTTTACTCTTGCTGGTCCTGGGACTTCGAAACAGATCGAAGTGCGTATGGCACTTAAGTTGGAGATGGTTGCAATTGGGAAAGGCGTTGGGTAGGATCGAGTCCAGCTAGCGGATGTCTATCATCTCCCTTCTTGAATTGAGTCGTCCTCAGACTCCACGTGGCGTTGTCCTCATCAATTCAGAGGGGATATCTTGGTGTTTTAAAATGGTTAATCAACTATTAGGACAATTTACATGCATAGATGAATATATAGTGTGTTATATAACACTCTAGATTGCTTTGAAAATTATTGCTAGAAACACATGCACAAAGGTTTTGCACATTTGTTTTTGTCAAATGGGAGGGAAAGGGTGGAGGGAGAACTTATTGATAAGGATTAGGTTCACTGAGTCTGACTAGTCGCGAGCCCTCTAGGACCTGTTGTGTTTGGTGGCTACTAGGCTCCGAGTGGTACGTGAAGTGGGACTTAAATGTTGTTAGTGTTAGTCAGTAAGGACCATAGTGTTCTTATTCATCAAATGCCCTCTCTGGACATCGATACGCTTTCTATGTACAGAGTTTCACGGACGCTAATGGATAATGTTCCTTACCGGTTCCAAGTGGTGTTATGCTAGTGTTGTGAAGTAGTAAAAGCATAGATACTAGGGTGTGTCTTTTCACCTTTAATCAGAAGTTCTAGGTCGATCTCGGAGCTCTCTAGATGTTCTCTTGAAAGAAACTATCGAATGCATGGCGAGCGAACAATGCAACATTAAGTGCGTTTGAGAGCAAGTTAGCATTTGAGACGATGGCCCTAGTTTATATTGCAAGACCATGGATAGTTTTTTTTGAGTGCACCAGACATAACTCAATCGGTACACAACACCTCCAGTCAATGCATGTCGGTCGCTCAAATTAAGTACAACTAGTGGGATAGGGGCAATGACTTATTATTTGAGGGTGTTATATATTTTTGGCCAGCTTTACAGGTCTCTCTTGGATTTTTTATACACTGTATACTTTGAGTAAGCATATTTTTCCACACGTCTCTTGCTTTTTAGTGAAAATCAAAGTGGAGGAGATTGAGTTATTCCAAGTGTGGTCGTGCTTATGTAGTTGCATCTGAGTGGTAGTGGGGTCATTTTGGTGCAGATTTGTTTTTAGTCTTGGTGTTGTCAACACTTAGATGCTTGGAGCATGTGGAGATCGACATTGTTGGTGATTGTTTGGCTAGCTATGATGATTTTGAGAGGACTTGTACCTCCTCAGTGAAGAGCTAAGGGTAACGTTAGTGGAATTGCTTGTCTCATTGTTTACCCTCACTTGTGAACGGTTTTGTGGCGCCCAAGTTGTGGCCTAGGCTAGTGATCGCCTTTTTTTTATCACCGAACCACTAAGTGTATATGGTAGACACAATAGAGACGTAGCTTGCTGGAAGCAAGTGAACCTCAGAGAAGAAATATAGTGGTCATCTTGTCTCCTTGCATACTGGATTTCATATTGTTATTGATTATACATCTCTTTCCTGACATTGGTTATCACTTTTCAATCACTTCTTGTATTTACTTTCATATAGACTTGTGTACTGATTGTTCTTTTGAATAGTTCACTAGAACATAGTAGTCACTTATCTTGTGTGCATAGTGACAAAGACCATTAGCATTGCTTGGATAAGTGGCTTGCAACCTTACATAGAGCTAGAGAAAAACGGCTTTGCTTTGTTATCTACTAAACATCTTGCTCTAGTTTTGCGAAGGGTGATTTTTATAAGGTACCTCTGAGCCTTTAGGATCTTTCAAACAATGTCAATTGCGATCAGGTACCACATAGTCGCGGCGGCTAGCTCTGCTCACAGGAGCTGGTCGACATCCAAAGAGGGTCAAGAGATGCACCATGCTGATGACAGTGCGAACATTATTGGCCCTAAGATCCGGATTAGTATGATTGAACTCAATGAGTAGTTTTGTTCCAACTCTGCAATCAGATCATGTTTTTAGGGGTTAGTGTTAAACACCCTAATTTCTTGCATTTTTTCCTAAATTGATTTTTAAAAGTAAAATTTGAAATGCATTTTGGTGTGCATTAACACCTAGGAAAAATAATTACAATTTAATGAAATAAAAATTGTGACCAAGTAGGAACAGATTGTGGCATTTGTGAGGCATATTACTTTGTGTTGGTTGCATTTTACAAATTCAAATTTTGAATTCAAAAGAGTTTTTGGAAATCGATTTTGAAAATCCAGAAGAAAAATAAAAGAAATCATTTCATCCTCCCTAACCCTATCTGGCCCGAGGCTGTTTCCTCCCTCGGCCCAATCTCCCCCTCTCTCTCAGGGGCCAGCTGTCCAGCTGGACGGGCCCAGTTTTCACCCCCCCCCCCCCCGCACCACAGCCCTCCCTCTCTCACTGACTGACAAGCCACCGGTCAGTCTCTCCCCGCTGACAAACATGGTCCCAACCCTGTCAGCGGCTCCCCTCCCCCTTTCCTTCTTCTCCTCCGTCCCTTCTTCTCTGGGTGCGGCGGAAAACGAACACCGAGCCCGTGAGTCGGAGCGGGAGTGGACCTCCCCTTTCTTCCCTGCAGTGCACCGAACGCGAGCGCCGCAACGCACCTGTCCTTTTACTTCTCACCTTCTCTTTCCTTCCCGCGCGAACGGCGCTTTCCGTTCAAATAACGCCGCGCTTCCTTCCCGGTCGTGATCGGACTCCGCGTCGATTCCCCTTCCTTCTTGTTGGAGGGCCAGGGCTATTTAAGCTGCCACCGACGCCTACCATTACCGGCCCTAACCGACCCTTGGGGAAGCGTACCTGTAGCGCCTATCAGAGCTCGCCGTCGTTCCGGCCGGTGGAAGCACGCTTCTCTGATCAGCCCGTTTCTTTCCAAGCTTGCAGTGGTGAGTGGAGTCCCGACACCGCCAATCCCCTCCTCTCTTCTGGTCTCGTGCGATTGGGATCTGTCCGCCATCGCAGTCGTTTGCAGAGCGGCTGCGCCGAGTGGTCAGGCGTTTCCCGCGCATAATAAAGCAACGAGGTGCCCACCGTCTTGGTTTCCCTTTCTCCCTGTCTGGCTCGCTGTTGAGTTCGTACGAAGGCCTTAGGATTGCTCTACGGCGCCGCTCCCGGCAAAGGCGCCGCCGCGATTTGTCTGCCCGGCGAGCGGCCACCGTGCCCTCTCCTTCCCTAATTAGCGCTCGTTTCTAATCAGACGGATCCTAGCGTTTTTCTACGGTTCGGCCGATAGTTTTTTACAAAAGAAAACCCGCGGGTTTTTTTTAAAGTCTGAAACCCGCGTCCCTTGGCATAAACTAAGATTACCTTCTTCTCTTTTTTGAAAAGGTACTTCCTTTTCAGTGTTGATTTAATTTCAAAAAAGAAAAAGAAACCTTATTTACAGTTTTGCCAACTTATTTTAAATGCTTATAGATTGCTCATTTTAAATCCAAATCGCTTCCGTTCTAAGTTGCGTTAGATCCGTATTTTCATGCTCTATCCAGTAGTATTAGTTTATCTATGTTAATTACTTTTGAATCAAAAGAAAATTAATTCCGTAATGACTTTAATCTTGCTCTTTTCAAAATCCCGTTTAATTCATATTTCTTCGTTTTTAGCTCCGTTTTTTCGTTGATTCAAACTCGTCCTTTGTGTTCGTAGTTGTTACGTAGATTTGTTTTATAACTTTTTGTTTGTTTTATTATGTTTATTGAGTTTACTGTTCTAATCTATAGCCTTTGTTGCTTGCAGGTTTTTTTTTTTTATTTTTTTTGGGGGGGGGCCTCTGCGTGGGATTGCATGCGGGATGTGTGGATCGAGTACAGACGGTCAGCTGAGGTACGTGGGTGTTTCAGGAGTTTTGATTTGAGCTAGGAGCAGCAGACAGGAACCCTTTGAGCAAAGGCAAGTGTTATATGGTTCTTCCTGTATGTCCTATTAATGTGGTTTTTCCAATAAAATCATATGATAGTGTCTTTAATATTGTCACATAGGTTTTTACCTAGATATGATTACCTTGATCCTTGAAATCCTATGGTTTACTTTTGCTATGGGGTTGTTAATGCTAGTGTCTTCTCTTATAAGCATGATCTTTAATCTGGATTATATTGACTAAATGCGATGATAAAGTAAAAAATTGACTTTTTTAGCAACATGGATTTAGGACCATATTGTCAGAAAAGCTGGGACATACAGTACAACCATGAGGGCTATATGGTCTGGCTTTTTAGTTCGTAGTAGGGTCACTCTCTCGCATTGCGGCACGTTTCACGAAAGTTGCCATTGGCCGAGGCGGTTTGCAGAGGGTGGAGTGGGGACGCTGGTGGGGTGGTGTACATCCCTGGGGTCTTTATACCCCTTGCCCGTGGATCCGTATGTCTAGTGGTATGTCAGAAACCTTTTGAAAGGGACGTTATAGTGTGTACCTGCGCCTCACTCTGTGTAGTGTTAAGGTAGCATGATCTGGGGATTTGGGCAAACACGACTCATGGGGGTTAAAGTGTACAAGACTTGCAGATGTGATTTAAAACTTTCATGATAGCCGTGCTCACGGACACGAGCGGCCCGGAAAACTCAAGTACTCTTTGGTTACTTGTTTTTTTTTTCAGTTATGATTTCACTTTATATGGAATTAGGTTACTTTGTATTCAATTGTTTTTGTTTTTAATTGGTATACATTTACTTGGGGGATTAAGCATAACTTTGATCTAACACTTGTAAAGTTTTGTTACAAATTAAATGCTTATCGAGTAAACCAGTGTCCATACTTTTGAGCCTCATGAACCCCAATATATATTGTTTGAGTACGAAAGTCTTATCGATTGTTTTCTTTCTTTTCAATTATTTGGCCTAAAATCCGGATGGGTACCAGACTACCAGAGTTGTTATGAGGAGGGTATCCAGAGGACTTAGGTTGGGGTCAACCAGGTTGCGCCTGTGTTATGGAGCTTCGCGGGGCAGGGAGAGTTATTCTTAATTTCCGCTGTTTATGGTAATAGAACACTATTTAAATTCTTGTTCGCTACTGTAATAAAACACTGTGATGATACAATTTTGAATAATTTGTCCGGCTTATGTGTGTGATGAAAAAATCTCTGGGCCACACATAAAAATTATGCATCCCGTTTTGCATTAAAACTGGGTGTGACAGATTGGTATCAGGTTGTGCTGATTGTAGGACGCTAACTCTAGATAGAATTGGTCTTAGGAATGCTATTTCATTGCTTTAATACCTTTTGCTATTATATGTTTAAAAACTCTTTTACTTATCTCAAAATTATATTATCTTTGATTCTAATTAGTCCTCATCTTTGCTTTTTATGATGGCCCGCAACAAGCTGACTGCTCGCAAGTCCAATAGTCCCGGAAGTAGTTGTCAATGGAGCCCGCGAGGATTGAAGAAGAACCCAAGAAGAGGCTTGAGAACGGTTCAGAGGATCCTCTGATGAGAACAGCACTCCCAAGACTCCCTTCAGGTGGGTTCCAATGTGGTGAAGAAACGTTGGGATGGACCAAGCACTTCCACTTCAAGGAGGGAACGATGAAGATACTACCATGGCTTGCTGAAGAGACGTTGGAGAACCATTACTCGACTGGGGAAGAGGTGGTGAAGTACATTGTGCTAGAGAACAAGCACTTCAGGACCCTCCTTCTGGAAGTGTACCCTTATGTGGCATCCGTTTTAGGACGCCACACGGTCGTGGCAAGTGGAGGCTGTCTACGGGAGCCTCAAGATCAGTCGTGCCAACATGATGGAGTGTTATGGAGGATGGCATGCTAGCATGGCCTCTTTGATCTTCATGCTCATGTCCGTAACGCATGAATGGAGGGGACAAGTACCAGGCCCCTTCCTTTGATGACCTGGTGAGGGATGTGGCCTTGTTCGAGGCGAAGGATGGCTTATGTCGATGTCACCATGGTGTGAAATGATCGACTTTGGCTCAGAGCTGATGCAGAAAGGTTCGAGGTGCTGACTGATGAGCTTGGTGGCCAGGCAAGCTTATCGAAGAGAGCGTTTGCAGAGAATGGCGAGCTCAGAGGAAGCCTGAAGAAGACTAGTTCCATCAGAAGTTCCCCAGTTTCCTTCCATAGGATGTTGTACCACCTTGATGTAATAAAAACGCTAGAATCGGAGAGGTTTGAGTCAGGAGTCTTGTGTGTCGTTGTGAACTTGGTTTATTTATATGGTTGTTATTATGATTTATGAGTGATTTGACGTTTTGTAATGAGTGCTGAACATTGTGGGCCTGTCCACAAGTTCCTTAGTTAAGCCATTTAGGTTTGATATAAATAAAAGTGCTAGGGGTGGGTTATCCTGTTTTCTATCTTGCTTGTTTCTGGAGCAGTCAGTAATCTTTCGGTAGTAGTCTCAAATATGGTTCGTTTCCAATGATCATGAAATGTATATGGAACAACTCTAGGACTTCAGTACCTTGTCCAAATGCATCTTGAATTTAGTTCATACTGTTTGGTTTGGGAGATTTATGGACAGTTACAAAGTTGAGGTTTCTGCGCAGTTAGAACTCAGAAACAGATTTGATAAATTACTGTTTCACCTAAATTGAATCATAATCTGAAAAAGTGAGGAATTATGAAAGTTGTAGTCAATTTCATAAGCTTTCCAAAACCATCAAAAGTTTCACATTTGTTGTTTCCATATCGTGAGATATGACTGTTTTACAGTACCTTTGTAAGGTTCAGTTTTAAGAAAAGTTGATGCTCCGTCATGTGTTTCAATGAACAAATTAATTCTAAAAGGCATTCAATATGTTTTGGATGGCAGATGGCCGCATGATGGTGGATTTAGGAAGAGGCCGCGTGGTAGGGGTTGCACTCTGTACCACCACCGCCACCACACCAGTCCAGCCGACTATGGAGTAATTCTTGTGCTAGTGCAAACCCAAGCTGATGCAGACCATGATGCAACACCTCCAGAAATCCACTGTACCACCAACTCACCCTACCTCCACTCCACCTTGTCCAGCCCGGGACAAGCATGGGGAATTTTGAGGGTGCCTCGGTGTTCACTCTGCCTTCCGAAACCACTAGAGGCGGAACCGACTGGTTTTTAAGAGCTGTGGAGAAAGTTGGCTAAACATCTGTCAATGCATGTAATGAGCGGTGAGAAGGTGTAGAAGGTGTTGTTTTGTACGCATCTGGCAACTGCAGGGTGCCGCTCAAGATTGGTGTGGATCATACATGTATGGACACCCCAACAACGCACCAGAGGTATCTTGGCAGGAACTTCAACGAAAGCTTCAGGTTTATTTATTCTTGAAAGGCATAGTGGGCTCAAGCCGGAAGAGTCAGAGCTTACGACAAGGATCTATGACGGTGGCGGAGTACAGAGACAAGTTCGCACAGTTGTCTCGTTATGCTCTCATGAGGTTGCCAATGACGCTGACAATCAGCGCCACTTCTGAGGGTCTCTACGATGTGTTGAGTTTGCAATCATGTCAATCTTACCCCAATTTTCTATCACCCGTGAATCGCGCTATTGTTATCTGATAAATCAAGCGCAAGGAGAATGGGAAGCAGAAGAGGAGGCTTCAGGGACCAGCTTTAGGAAGCAAACACCTGCAGGTCCCTAACCCTCACAGAAACTTCCAGCAAAGGTTTACCAGGTACCGAGCAAATCAATGGAACCGTTGGTCAGGAATCAGCAGATGGTCAGTTTCCACAGCGTAATCAGTTCCCACAGCGTGCTCAGAATAGCAGCAGATTGTGCCACAGGCGCCACGTCAGGGGAAACACCAACGCTACCCCAATGAAGAACAGTGCTCTCACATCCCCAAGTGTTTGAGTACAACAAGGGGGGGCATATGTATAAATGTCCGACAAGTGAACCAGCACGAACGCCTCAGAACCGAGCAACCAGCAGAGAAGGGCTAGGCACAGCCACCACAACACTGGAAGGGTTGAACCACGTTTGTCGGCAGAGATACGGCAAGGAGACGCTGAGGTCTGAGGTTCTGATGGGGTACGTTCAGCATCAACTCTATACCCGCTTATGTTACTTTTTGATTCTGGAGCTTCGCATTCATTCATTTCTCAAGCTTTTGTTTAGGAATCAAGATCTTTTGTTAGCGCACATGAAAACCCCATAACAGTAAGTTCACCGGGAGGATTTTTGAGCTGCAAATCACTATAGTCTTCGGTTAGTGTGTTCCTAAGGGGTGTTAGCTTGAGGTTGAACTTATCGAGCTGGAAAAATAGCTGGTATTGATCTGATACTGGGACTAGATTTTGATGAAACGATAAAAGGCAGAGTGATTCAGTGCAAGTGAATGGGTTGTTGTTTGACTCACTACAGGGGATGATAGAATAGTGTGGAGGTTGTTTTTGAAAGACTCGCTGTCAACTACTGTGAAATCAACTGGATATGTGGTTGTGTATATGTATCAGTTGTTGACGAGTTCCGGAATGTTTTCCCCGATGACTTGCCAGGTATGCACCCGGACCGCGACATTGAATTTCTTATTGAGCTTTTGCTGGTACTGACCTATCGCTAAGCGTATATAGGATGGGGGTTAATGAGTTAGAAGACTTTAAGGAACAGTTGCAGGAGGTAACAAAGAGTAGGCGTTTCATTACGTGCATAGTTCCTCTTGGGGAACTCCAGTGATCTTGTTGGACCAGAGAATGATGGGTACAC
The DNA here is from genome assembly GCA_022036555.1 of Microstegium vimineum. Lineage (NCBI taxonomy): Eukaryota > Viridiplantae > Streptophyta > Magnoliopsida > Poales > Poaceae > Microstegium > Microstegium vimineum. The sequence continues at coordinate 4,384 of JAJDON010000103.1, read as the reverse complement.
AACGGATGAGCTGTTGTGTGTGGATTCCGTTCCGCAAAGATGGTAACTATAAGAATATGTACCCTTACCAGGATTGATGACTTGTTTGAGCAGTTGAAAGGAGCTTGTGTGTTCTCCAGATCGAATCTTCGATCGGGATTTCACCAGTTGAAGATCCGTGCCTCTGACATACTAAGACTGCATTACTTCAAGATATGGGCTATATGAGTTACACCGTGATGTCGTTTGTGGTGTTAACCATGCACCTGCTACTTTTATGTACTTGTGGATAAGGTGTTCATGGAGTTTCTGGACAAGTATGTGGTTAGTGTTCATTGATGAATTGGTTACTCAAGAATGAGGAAAGAAACATGCAGAACATCTCAGTTGGTCTTGTAGAAGGCTCAGGAACATCAGTTGTATGCCTAAAGGGAGCAGTGTGAGTTTTTGGTTGAAGGAAGTGTCTTTCCTAGGACATGTTTATCCAATGGTGGATAGCAGTGGATCGAGTAGAGTTAAGTGGGCAGATGTGTTTTGATTGGGAATCACCTACCAGGTGTGAGAGATCCGTAGTTCTTGGGATTGGCAGGTTACTACAGGGAATGTTCATTTGATAGGTTTCTCACAAGCTTGCTAAACCAATGATGCTTTGTTAGAGAAGTATGTAAGTTTGTGTATGGTCTGAGAAAGAAGTGTCAAGTAACTTTGAAGAATGAACGAAAGAAGCGGTTAACACAGCGCAGTGTTGATTTTTTTGCAGACCTGAACAAAGAGTTTCTCCCATATATTGTGGATGCATCTCGCTTGGGGTCTTGGTTCTGTGTGTTGATGCAAGAAGGCAGAGTGGTTGTTTCTGCATCGAGGCAGTTAAGAAAAGCACGAGTTGAAATTATTCATACTCATGACTTGGAGTTAGCGTTGTGGGGGTACATGTACTGAAGATCTGGAGAATTACTTGATTGGTCACATGAGTGATATTTACACGGGATCACAAGAGTTCTGATGTACATATTCACCAAGTCAGACCTGAACTTGAGGCAAACGCCGTTGGTTGGGAATGATCTAAGACTATGAATGGAAGTACATTATCACTCGGAAAAGGGAATGTTGTTGGCAGAAGATGCTCTCAGTAGGACCAAAAGTTTTCTGCCAATGAAGTACACTGGTATACAGTTCCTAAAGAGGTTGTGTGGCTCAGTTAGCGAATTCTCAACTTGGGTTTTGTTGTTAACTCTATGGAAACTAGTTTTGGAACCTACCCTGGAACAGGAGATAAGCAAGGGTCAGTTGGTGGATGAGAAACTGAAAGAGATTGTACGGAGAATTATCGTTGATGGTTAAGGCACCAGGTTTCAGTCTGGATTGTAACACCCTAAAAATTTACTTTATGGAAAAATTAGAAATAATATGATTTAATTTTGAAGTTTTGGGTTTGTTCATGAAATCATAGGGGAGATAAAAAATTTTATGAAATTAAATTTTCTTTTGGTAGAAAACATGGTTGATCATTCATGCTCTGCATTTTGGACTTTTGTTTGTGATTGTAATGTTTCAAATTTCAAATAAAGTTTCTTAGGGTGGATTTGTAAAATGTCGTTTGGAAATATCAAATTAAAAAGAAAAAAAGGCAAAGCCATCCCCTCCCTCTGTTCTGGCCCAAGGGCCCAAATCCCTCCTTCCCCCCCCCCCCCCCCCGCAGGACTGCTCCAACACGGCCATGTCCCTCCTCTCCCCGGCCTTTTCTCACGGCGCAGGGCCACTACCACCAGTGTCGGCCGCCCTTCCACCCTCTCTTCTCTTCCCGCGCAGAGGGCCCAACAGCCGGCCCGCACGAGTGGACACGCACGGCGCGCGCCACTCCCTCTCCCTAGCCACTGACAAGTGCCCCCCGCTCGCCTCAGCGTCATTCCCTCTCTCTGTGTGCTGGAGAGTGTACCCCACCTCGTCATCCGGCGTCTTCCACGCGAATGGAAATCCCCTCGGCTTTCTTCCCAGTGCCGAACGACGCGCACCTCCACCAGCCGTGAAAAATGAGCAGGATTCACCCCTCCCCTTCCTACGCCGAACTTGCCCCGTGAGATGAGTCGGTCACGACCAAGCGCACCTACACCGGCCCCTTTCCTTTTCTCTCCTCTCCCTTTCCTTCTTCGCTCCGCCCCTTTCCTTTTCTTGCCGAGCACGACGCCGTCCTCCCGAGTCCTCTCCTTTCTTCTACGGCGCCGCCATCGGGGCTATTTTAAAGGCGAGCGCGCCTCCTCCGCCATCGTACCAAGCCCCTAGCGCCGCGAGCAGTGACCAGAGCTGCCGGCCTGCGAGAACAGACGCCGCCCAGCGCCGTCCGCTCCATCGCCCTCTTGCCTGCCAAGCCCCTCCACTGCGGTCCAACGCACCACGAGGCCCGCAACTGTGTGGTAAGGCAAAGCCCTCGAAGCTCTCTTCCTCTCTTTCCCTCTGTTCGCCCGCGTAGTTCCTCTCTGCGTCCGCCGTCCTGCCCGTGCCGCCCCGTCGCTGTTTGGCGCGATGTCCTTGCGATGAAACGGGATCAACGATGTCGGCTGAATCGAACCCGCGGTCGTCGCCACGATCTCGCGTAGTGCGTGCTCTTGCACTCTCCTCGCTCTCTGGGACCTTGTTGCATGGCACCAGTGCGTCGCACCGCCCGCCGAGTGTGGAATCCGCCTTGGACCAGCCCTCGTTTTCAAAACCCGATGGCCCCAAATACGCTTGTTCGCCATCCCCATCCGCTACCTCCATGCTTCTCCATTGTCGGAATAGTGGCATGTGGCCCCCATTCCGAGAACGCGGGCGAGCTCCCACCTCTGCCATGGCGCGCCGCCGTGGAGGAAGCGCCGCTCACGGCGACCATCCCCGCCTGCGCCACTTTGAACCGTCCGATCTCGCGCCAACTGGTTTAGATTAGAAACCCCGAAGGGGTATGCCCTCGGGGTCCCCCGTGGCCCCGGGGGGGACCGGTCCTAGCCCCCGGGCCCACACTTTTTTCCCCATGCGCCTGCCCAAAACCCGGTGCCACGTGGCACCCGTCAGCCCCCCCCGTGGGGTTCCCTTTGGGTTGGGGTTTCGGTTTACGCTTTCCCTTTTTCCAAAAAAAAAAACGGTTTTCTGTTTCGGTTAAAATACGTTTTTTTTCTTTTTGGGAAAAAGAAAAGCTTCCCGTTATTTTTAAAAATACGTTTTCCCCCTATTTACAGAATTGCCCCTCCTCTTCAAATGCTTGTAATTTTCCCCTTTCAAATCCGTTCTGACCCCAAAAGAGTTGCCGGGTTTGATCCGTAATTTCATAATCTAAACTCATGGTACAGTTTTTATATATTTTTAATTTTTTTGAAAATCAAAGGGAAAATTTATTTGTTTTAAAGTTTAACCGGCCCCTTTTTTAAAAAACCCGTTTAATCTATATCCCCCTCCGGGTTTTTAAAACCGTTTTGTTCCGTTCAAGTTGCGTTGGCTTTGTATCGACGTAAAAACCCTTTTTGTTAGTGATCGTTAATACCATGTTAAATAGCTCTGTATTTTTTATGATTTTTAAAACCCTAACTTGATTAACCACTTTGCAACATATTTTACGATGCTTTCAACTTTCCCTTTTCGAAATCCAAGTTCAAATTTTAAACCCAGTCTACCTAAAGTATTTCTTTGAAATTTCTTTACCCACTCTTTTATATAGTAATAAAATTGAAAAGATTTTGGTTCTCCCTTTTTTAAAAAACAAAACTTCCGTTAGTTGTATCTCGATCTTCGTAGCTCCGTTTTGCGTGTTTTTTCGCGAATGTGTGAAACGTTGCAATGCTTTGATTTCTCTTTAAATCCTTTTTCATTGATTGGGTTTTACTGTTCTAAAATTTTGCCATTTTTTTGTATGCTATGTATGTTTGTCCAGCTGCTTGTGTGGTGATTTGTTAATTGTGTCCAATTTGGGTGAGTTTTGGTTGGTGATCAAGGAAAAAGTGTCTGAAGTGGGGAAGCAAGGGGTTTAAAAAAAGGATCTAAGTTTTTTTTAAAGGGAAGTATTACATGGGTTATCCCTTTTTGTCCCATTCATTTATAATCACTATTAATCTATGCATGTGTTTCCCGTTTTCCTGTAAGGATTTTTCCTAGTTTTGTACCCTTTTACCTTGTTACCCTGGGATTTATTTATTTGGGTTTGATCAAGCTAGTGCTCTTTGGGAAAACTATGATCATGTAAACTTGATTAATGAATATGTGAATCGTAATAAAAAATGACTTTTTTAGCAACGTTTGGGCCCTAGGTGGAACACCAGGGGAAATCAACCTGTGTTTTTCACTCATAGGGATATTTCTGTAAAAGATTACCCCCAGAAAACAGTACTACCATAAGCTTTTAAAGGGTCTGGCTTGACTCAGTATTAGGCTTTTTCTAGTT
>JAJDON010000102.1:0-35664 GCA_022036555.1 Microstegium vimineum | reverse complement strand
CTTTCGGTGGAGATAGAAAACTACGATTTGATGGAGGACGTTCACGATCCGACTACAGTCCAAGGAGCGGCCTTGCAATCGATACACAAATCACGGTTGCCCCGATCTTGCGGATCACAACCAACCAAACCACTAGGGTTATTCCTGTAAGCAATCGAAGAACAAGTAAGAACAAGTAGAACAAACACTCAATTGCAAATAAGAGATAAATGTTCAAATCTGATACTCATGAAGGTGGGGTTCCGAATCAAGTGAACGGATGGTCTAGTCGACACACCGTCTACAAGGAAAGTAGCAGCAGCTAAACTTTCATCTAAACCAAAACTCAATCTGTTTGTGGTGGCTCTAGGGGGATATAAGGACGAGGGAGGACGACCACAAGGGTCCTGGTGTCGTCCTACAACCTGGATGAGTCTCTAATGGATTTCAACTTGATACACGGGCCATCGGTCCAAAATAGGGTGACGCGACCGTTGGCAGAAAGATCTCGGTATTAAATTGTCTACTACGCACGCATCTGATAGGAAATAGGTTATGAGTCGGACCCATTGGAAAGTAGACTTGATAAGCTTTCCAAAAAGTGCTAGAACGTCCCAATCGGAGTCCGTATGAAGTCGTGGAAAACCGTCGCTAGTTTGGATCTTATGTAGTCCGAATTGAACATCCAAAACGTGTTGGACTTGGACTCTTTGTTTCCTTGGATCCAAAGTGACGTTGGTGGCCTGGTGGAGGACGTTAGGAACATTTGGATTTGGTCCCAATCAACTTCATTGATACCCATGCTTTCCATATGCAATCTAAACCCTTTCCCTTGATCCATGTAGAAATTCTGAAAATGACAATATACACACTTTGTGGTGCAGCACCAATTCATCAAATGTAACAATAATAAACCTCATATAGAATGGTTTCACCTTTGGTATAAAAGTGGTTGGCATGTCATATCTAAGCCTTGATGTCCTCATCCAATCTTCATAACAAGTGAATTTTTTGTAAAGAGTATTTTAAAGTTCTTAATTTTTAATTCGGGGCGGAAAGAGAAAACATTTGACTTACATTTGGCCTAACTTTTACATATAACACACATTGCAACGAAAATTTTGAAGTCGGGATTTTTGCATTACAAGAATTAAGGATGTTTCAGGCGGTAGAGAGTGCAAAACTATTTTGCTTCTTTGATGACCAAGATACAAGTGACATGCCTAGCAATGACATGGTGCCCGAAGTGCTCTTCTATCACCCTTGCATCTCGCATAGTCGGAGTCCGAATTCCAATCAATTCAAAGTTTGACCCTTCGGATACCAAAAATCCAACATCTTGTGTATGCTTCAAGTACCTCAATATTCTCTTTGTAGCCTTCAAGTGACTCTCTTTTGGTGGGGGCTTGGAATCTTGCACACATGCATACACTAAAAATCACATCCGGCCTAAAAGCGGTCACACAGAGTAGGCTTCCAATCATAGACCGATACAATTTTTGATTCCACCCTGTTGCCACGCATCACTACTAAGTGTCTAAATTTGTGCCATGGAGTGCTAATGCCTTTAGAATCTTCTAAGCCAAACTTCTTCATCATTTTCCTTGATGTACTTGCCTTGACTCACAAAGGTTTCCCTTCTTCAATTGTTTGATTTGAAGACCAAGGAAATAGCTAAGTTCACCAATCATTGACATTTCAAACTCATTTCCATCATCTGCCAAACTCTTCACAAAATTCTTGATTGGTTGAACCGAATATGATGTCATCCACATAGATTTTTGGGCACAAAGAGATCCTTGCCAGCTTCCTGGTGAAGGGGAGTAGTATCAACCTTTCCCAAAATGACCCTTTTGGAGAGAAGGAAACCCCTCAATCTTTTCCCAAGTCAGGTGTTTGCTTCAGAAATAAAAACCCTTCCCTCAACTTGTTACATGGTTGGGCTTCTTGTATCTTCAAACGGGGGTTGCTCAAAATATACTAGTCATTGATGTTCCATTAAAGAAAGCACTCTTCACTATTTGGTATAGTTGTGTTGTGTGCACAGCATGGGCCAAATAAATTTTTTCCCTTTAAATCTTGCAACGGTGCTAAGTTTCTCAAAGTCAAGACCTTCAATTGGGTAACCTTGAGCTACCATTTGCTTTGTTTTCACAATATTGTGAACCATGGTTGATATGTCCCATGATGTTTGTTTTGATGAGCTTTTTAACCAACCATGAGTGTTTCGTTTGGGGTTTTTTATTTAACTCTTTGCGAAAGCAAATGGGGTCCCTGTCTACGGTTGTGGGTGCAGGTGCTTGCTAGTGACAGGGTCAAGGGTGGAGAAGGTGAGTAGGGGCTTCCCGTGCCGATGGACTGAGAGCGGTGAAGGGCGGAAGGGGGGGCTCGGCGGGGGCCATGGGCCCCGGGGACTAGCTGTGGTGGCTAGTCTTGGCACCAGGAGTGCGAGAGAATGGAGGTGACCGGTCCCCAAGTAAGACGGGGGGACGCGCGAGTCGAGGGAGGCTGGGGCCGGATCCGACCGGGCGAAGACAAGGTGGCTCCGGTCGAGGGGTTTTGAGGGTTTTGGGCTAAAAACCTCCTTGTCGGTTTTCGAGTTTCCCGCAAAACTCGGGGTTCGGTAGTTGACCCAAAAGCTACGGTGGGGGTTTCGCGGGTTTGGGGCCTAAACCCCGGGCGGAGTTTTCGAGGAAGCGGGGGATGGCAGTGGGGGAATTTGGGGTTGCGCGAGGCGCGGCAACCCCTGGCGGAAGCGGGGCTTTTCCCTTCAAATCGGGGGAGTATTTACCGGGCTTGGACTGCAATGTTGGTTGGAGTTCACTCATTGTATCTAGGGGGGTTTTGGGGAAAATACCAAGCCTCAAAAAAATAGAGGTGAAGGGGTTTTCCTCATCCTTTCTTAAAACCCTAATCATTTGCCCCAACTCTCTTCTCTCTAACCTCTCTTAGTTCAGGGTCCTGTTGACCCCCACCAACCTTTGTAAAAACTCGAGTTTGTTGAAGGAATCGGGGCCGTAACCTGTAAGCGTAGCGTCCCGTCGTCGCTCGGTGTGTCTGAGTTTTTTGGTTGGCCCCCGGCGCTCTCGGGGCCCGTCGGGGGCCGTCGCTTGCTTTTTCTGAGTTTCTGTCTGGTTTTGGAAAGGGCCGACGGCGCTCCCCTAAGCGCCCGTGGGTGCAGCGTCGACCCCAAACGGACGCTCCCCCAAGCGTCCGTCCCCCCCAGCGTCCGGCCCTGCCTTTGTTCTTTTGCAGTGTCTCTGGAGGCGACGGACGATCTCTTGCGTCCGTCCCAGGTCCGTCCCCCTGTCCTGCGCGTCCGTCGCGTTGTCTTCCAGGTCCGTCGCCTGTTTTTTGGTATTTTGCTTGGGGGTTTTTTGCCTCTTTTCTTTGGGGTTGAGAACTTATCTTGGGGGTTTCCCGGTGAGTTTTCTCCACTGCGGTGAGCTCTCATTTCTCCGTTTCGTCTAAAAACCCCCCCCTGGTTTTGCTCGGGGCGGTTGAGACCCAAAAAGGGTTTTGATTTTTGGGAAGGTGGCCCGAATTTCGAGAGAAATTTGAGGCTCCCTTCACCCCCCCCTAGTCGCCGTTCTCGGCCCTTCTTTGGTATCAGACCCCCGGGTTTAAGGATCATTCCCCTTAAAAGGTTTTTGTCCGCGAAGGCGACATGGAGCGAGGTGTTGGAAAACCCTTTTCTTCGTGGAAGTTTTTCCCCTATTGGAAGGTGCGCATGTCCGTTACTTAAAGGGGTTGATTCGAAGATTGGGAAAAATTTGTGAGAATGGGACTACGTGGTTCTTGGCACTCGGATACTGAGCCCCAAGTACAAACAGCTTCAAGAAAGGGCCCCGTAGCATCCCCTTCTCGAGTTTGTCTCTTCCTGTTTTTTTGAGGGGGTTTCGGTCTCACTAGGCCGAGAAAATCTGGAAAACCATTGGCGTTTCCCTGGGGGAAACCCCTTAGATCAAGTCCGACTCTTGACACTCCCGTGGGGAGTACGAGAATTCGTTCAGGTTGGGCCCGGCGAATTGTTGACGGGATTTTTCACTCGTTCCAATCTATGTCAACAAGTGGTGTAAGGGGACCAACTTGCCTTATGATGATCATGAGGGCTATCCAAGCTTTTGCAGCTTTTTGATCGGGGTGGGGATGGGGTGGCTGCCATTAGGGTCCCCGGGTTGTGCCCTGAGTGGGAGCTATTCAGCAGTCAAGTCCTCGGGTTGCCCACCGGACCGGGCCAAGCTTGAGAACCGTCAAAACCCCATCCATGGCGTTGGTTTTTCCGGCCGGCGGTGTGTTTTTTTCCCTTTTCCTCTAACCCTTCCACTTTTCGTTCGCTTTGTCTTTGATGTTGTGCCCGAGAAAAGTGGGGCGCTTGGAGTGTGAGTGGCTTTGGTATACAAGTTCTCACGGTTTACCCCGTTTGAACGTCGGGTGGTGGCTCACCCAAAGGGGGTGTTTCCCGTGCGGTGTGGGTCACTTCATCGCAAATCCCCCCAAGAAAGGTGCGGGTGACTTCCCCAAAATGCAAGGAAAAGCGCGGCACCGTTTGAGGACGAAAAGGGCCAAGGGCGGCTACAACCGAAAGTCCTCCAAGAAGGTGATCGAAAAGGTGAAGGCCATGCCCGACCCTTTCCTCCCCTCCCTCAGGACATCGATCCCTCCTCCGACGGGGGCTCTTCCTCAAGCGAAGGTCGAAGGGAAAAGGGTTGAGGAAAAGCTAAACGGCCTTGCTTCTATGCCGATCCAAGCAGGGGGTTTTTGCACCATGGCGATTGAGAAGGCAAGGTGGGGAAATTTTCAAGGGGGCCCCCGACTACGACCCCGCCCACCCGAGGTATCACCCCCCTCAAAATCCCTTCTTCGATTGAGTCTTGAAGATACCTTGCTTAGTCAGGATGCTTTGCTCAAGCGTGCGCTTGTGAGGGGAAACGTTTTCAAAAGTAAGTCCCTTAACACGCTTCAGAGTGGAGTTTGTAAGGCAAGTGGTGGTTACGAGGAGGTAGAGTGTGTGCTTGTCCCATCCATGTCTGATTTGTCAATCCAGGAAAAGTATGGCACTCTACTTGAGGGATTTGTGAGCTGAAGGTGGCCAGTTATTGGGTGGTGCAAGTCTTGCTTGGTTGCGTTTGAGTTGGCAGAAGGTGCTAGGATCGTGTGTTAGAGAAGGTAGTCAGATAGCACTAGAGGTGGATCGCGTTGAGGTTTTGGATTTTTGAGATCGCATGTGCAGAACCGAAAAGATGGTCCCGGGGAAGAAACAGTCCTTCGATCCTCTTGAGCTGGGTGTTTGCCAAAGGGCGGATTTGGGGATGATTTTAGCCAGTGCAAGCGATTGGGGAGCAGGGGAGAGGCTTTTGGTAGGTGGGAAGGGATGTTGTTCGTAAGATTGGTAGTGCAGGGTTTGGCGGAATGAGAAATCCACCACAACCCAAGTTCCCAAGAGCGAGAAGAAAAATCCCCACAACCCAAGCTTCAAGATCACCCCACTAAGCCTACCGCCCCCTCAGTTTCCTGTGAGAGAGGGTGTTTTTGAGAGCCCCAAAACCCCCTCCACAGAAGGAAGTGTGGTTCCCAAAACCAAATCCCTTCGAAAACCCACTTGGATACATCCCAACATCTCTAGTGATCCCTTCCTAAGAAAGCGGAGCCCCCCCAACCCAAAAAGAGAGTGTCTACCCAAGGTGTAGTGGGTACCTTGGGTATTGGGCGGGATGGGCACTTGGCGGGTTTTTTTCTTGGGGGAAAGGTGTGATGGAGGCAGGTTGATTTGAAAACCGGGACATGTACCATCCACGAGTTGGGGCCGTGAACCGGAAGTTAGAGGCGCCCTTTAGGCCCAGAGGTAAATGCTCGGTGTAGGCCTCAGGGGCGGGACCACGTGGGGTTGTGCCCGGGGGGGGTTTTAACCCGGTCGTCCCCATACGATTGGGGCCTCTGGCTGGTGGTTTTACCCCCTTCTTTACGGACCCGTTTTCCCCTAGTGGTGACGTTTTCCCCCCGTGGGCGGGAGATGTTTGGTTTTTCCCCTAACCATTTTTTGGGGCAGTGGGACAACCCCGGTATCCTTACAGTTTAAAACCCCCAGTGTTGCTCGTTTGTCCCCCTAGTTTTTTATTGTTTTGAGGAAGGAGGACTGGGGGGAATTGGTTTGTGGTTTGGATGCTCACCCCAATGACGGAAGTGCCAAGGGGGTTTAGCTGCCCCCGTGCGCCACCCGGTACCACTTTCGGGGAAAGAGTAAAGGTAAGGTTGTCCCCCGGGGGTCCATCCAAATCATTCGTTTTTTTCTAAAGGTGTTGCTTTGGGTTGCGAATTTGCTTTAAAAATTTTCTCGGTTTCGCAATCCTGAAGAGGTTTTAAAGTGAGTTTTAAAAGCCAAACTTGTCTGGTTTTTGGACTCTCGTGGTGACCTTGTTTGCGGTTTTTCCCTTCGGGAGGTTTTTCGGGGCGGATTTTTCTATCTTTCCAAACCTTTGTTGTCTTCTTGCCGGTTCTTTTTCCCGAGCTTTGGAGTGGCATAGGGATGGGACATTTGGTTTTGACTTGCTTGCAAGGCTTGTAAATGGATTTACCCAAGGATTTGAAAAAAAGCTGTGTTCGAAAAAGATTTGGTTTCCATCCTTGCGACATGGAAGATGGTTGCTGCTTCCCATCCCCCTGTAACCAAATTATGCCCTCTAACTAGCGAGCTTTAAAATGGACCCCGTTGGTCCAATGGGTTAGGTGGAAGGGGGGAAAAGTGGTTTTTTTGTAGTGTTGATGATACTGAGGTATCTTGGGTGTTTTTTTGGAGAGTAAGGATGAGGCTTTTATGCTTGTGGTGATTGATTTTGAGATTGCAAAATGGCTACAAGCATGCCATGGAGTTTCGCAGTGATATGGCACATAATTTCAAAAATGCAATTTTGCATCTCTTTGCTCTTTTTGGGTTTTTGGTCACCAATTTTCCTCTCTTCACCCCCCAGCAGAATGGTGTTTTTGAGCACAAGAATCGGACCCTTGTTGAGATGGCCAGGACGATGCTGAGAGCACGGACTCCTAGGCGGTTTTGGGGCCCGAAGAAACTCAATTTGCTTGCTAGTTTCCAATCGCATTTTTCTTGGGCTCTTAAGAAAAAGCCTTTTATGAGCTGCGTTTTGGGAAACCACCAATTAAATCACTGGGTGTTTGGGTGCAGGTGCTTCATTCAAAAAGGGCGGGAAATTTGGGAAAAATTTTTGAATCACGTTTCGACGTATTTTTTCTTGGTTATTCATCACTCTCTTGTTTATCGTGCACTTAACTAAAAACAAACCGAGTGATGGAGACTAGTGAGTTTAAATTTCGATGAAACTATCCCCTGTGTTTCCATGTTTTTTGAGTTGAGGGATGTGAGGGGAACACCAGCTCTTTGTGGAGGAGGAGGGGCGACCCCGATTGGGGTGACCCCGAGCCGATCCCCCGGCCCTCCCCCAATGCCCCTGTGACGTCTACTTCGGTCAGGGCCCGGCCCCTTCTACTTCCTCTACATGGGGGGTTCGAGCAGTTCCTCAGTGGTGCCGTTGCACCTGAGGGAGCTCCAGTGTTGTGGGGGGAGGCGACTTTCAGTGGCACCGTAAAATTCAGCATCCCCACCTCCCAGACTATGATCGGCGAATCAAGGGCGTACACACGCTCCAGGTTATGTATTTTCCCCTTTGCTCATTCGGCTTTGGTCGCGTTTTTGAGCCCCGAGAGTTGGACAGCATTGTGGTCCGGATTGGGTAAATCCCATGTGAGGAGTTAGAAAAATTTGAGCAAAACCCGGGTTTTGGGTCTTAGTCCCACCACCCCCAATTTGCCCCCCCTTTGGAACCAAGTGGGTTTTCAAAAAAAACAAAGTGAGGGGGGTGGGGTTTTGTGCGAAAAACAGGTGGTGGTAGCGCAGGTTTTGTAAAAAGGAGGGAATAGACTATGGGAAACCTTTGCTCCGAGCTTTTTGAAGCCATTAGAATCCTTCTAGCTTTTGGTCTTCTAAGGGTTTTAAACTTTTTCAAAGGATTTTAAAAGTGCTTTCCTAAAGGCTAAGAGGGGGGTTTATGTTAGAAACTCCCGGTTTCGAAAATCCAATTTTCCAAACCAGTTTTTAAACTTCATAAGTTTTGAATTTGGTTGAAAAAAGCCCCTAGAGCTGGTATGATGGTAAAGACCTTTTTGCTTGCAAAGGGGTTTTAAAAATGGTGGGTAGATAAGCGTTGTTTTCCTCAAGCAAGGCAAAGAAGTCCTTGTCCAATTTCGGGATGAATCATTTTTTGGTGGTTCTCCTGCTCTTGTTGCCAAGTTTGAGATTTATGGCAGGGAATTTGATGAGCATATGGGGGTTTAGGCTTTCTTTTCGGGTGCAAAACAAGCAAAAACCCGAGAAGGGAGTTGGCACCCAAAGGCAAGTCCGAAGGTTTTTTGAAGAAGTTTGACATGGGTGAGGCAAAGCCCCCCTCGCGCCCATGTAAAAATTTCTCTTGGATGCGTTTGAGGAAGGAGAACGGTGGCCAGACGGAGTTTCCGCAGCATGATCGGGGGCGCTTTGTACCCGACGGCGACCGGCCCCACATTCAGTTCGCCCTTGCCTGTTGTGCTCGTTTGGCGTCCCCCCCGGACACGCACAAGCAGGCGGTGAAAAAGCTTTATGAGGTTTTGCGCTTCACTCCCCCAATTTGGTTTTTTGGGTTTTTTGCCCCCCCTCTTTGTGCTTTGTGGTTATTCTGATGCCGACTTTTTGGTTTTCCGTCTTGATAGGGGAAATTCCCTTCTGGGGTTGCCCGTTTTTTGGTTCTTCTCTTTTGTCTTGGTCTTCTGCAAAAAAAATCTAGCGTGGCACAAACGACGTTGCGAAAGCTGGTCGTTGCCGGGCTGTGTTGTTGCGTTGCTTTGGTGATCGCAACTTTAAAGGATTTTGGTCTTGAGCTTATAAAAAGGGGCCTTGTTGGTGTAGCACGAGTGCCTTAGTGTGGCCAAAAACCTGTGCTTCCTCTAAGCCCCAAGCAATTGTGTTGTTTTCCTTTTTGAGAGTCCTAGAGAAGGGGACTTGACTCGGGGTGTCGATACCCCAAAAACCCGTTTGGGTATTTTCACAAAAACCTCTCGATAAATTGGTTTTTCCTTGGGGTTTGGGGGTTGAGTGTTTGCTTCCCTTTTTTTTTTGAGGGAAATCTTTGGTTTCTTTTTTTTTTGGTCTCTTTGTTTTTCTTTTAATTGGTGTCATTGCTTTTTTCATCTCATTTTCATTTTAACATAGTTTTTAAACTTCAAAATTTGCCGATATAATGAATTAGCTTGTTTGAGGGGCTTTATGTGTCTATGGGGTTTTTCCAACTTGCTCTCTTTGATCTCTTGATATGCAAAAGGCTAAGTTTTGAAAGTTTAAAACGAATTTTAAATTCCCCCTGTACCCCCTGAAAAAGGCACTGTGTGTAGACTTTTGAAGATCTTTTTGGCGCCTTTTTTATATAGCTTGTAACTTGGCTTTCATTGTTTCATTCACTTCCCTTTAGCACCCATGCTTTAAAATTTATCTAAAAAGAAATTTTCTTGTTTTGTGCTTTGGAAAGACGAGTTGGGTTTGCCTTGTGACACTTCATGTGTTGGATGTTCCCTATGGGTTGTTTCTTGAGCGGTGTTGTATGACCCAAAAACCGGGGTTTTTGTTGTTCTTTGCTTGCCCCGTTGGTAAGCGGGGTACTTTCTTACAACACTCGCATCAACTTAAATGCTAAAAAAATGAAATTGGCTGCAAAAATCTGTAATTGAAAAAAATTTTTCAGTTGGGGATTGGTTTTTGTATTTTAACTTTGCTAGGGGTAGTTTTACTTCTATAAATGGATTGCTTTGGATAGGTTTTTCTTGTTTGCCCTGTATAGTGTTTAGGAGGTGTACATTTCCCTTTCTCACACAGTAATGCTCTTAAAATGTTCTAAATTGATTTAGCTAAAATGAGTCTTAGTTGGGCATGGGCTTCTTCTATTTTCAGGATACATCTTTTGAGATCCCTTTTATTGTCTTTGCTTATGTATGAAGCTTTTTGCCCTCTTTTTGATATATGGCATTTGTGGGGTTCTTGGTTTTGGCTTTGATGGTTTTATGTGTACCAAGGGGGAGAGGGTGATTTCAATCCATCTACACTTAAGGGGGAGTTTTGGGCCTGTGGGAAAAAAGCATGGGGGGGAGATTTGATAAGGGGGAGAAAAAATGTGCTTTTTGTGAAAAAATTTTTCTTTGGCTCTTTTCACCCCCCTTTTGGGTTTTGTGTTGTTTTTGCCAGGGGGAGCTTTTGCTAGATTTGTTGAGGGCTTTTCCTTTCTGGAGGGTTAGTTTGTTTGGCTCGACAGGTTTCGATTGGCTTTTTGAGTTTTTTGCGTTTTAATTGGTTTCCTTGAGCTCCCTTTGTGCTTCAATGGTATTTTGAGCTTTGGAGCTTTTATGGTTCTTTGGTTGCTAGCGGTGTTGAGCCCGTTTTGCTCTTTTTGAGGGCTAGCTTTGGGTTTTCTTGGTTGCGTCAGCCCTTGCCATGTCTTTGGGAACAAGTTTTGGATGCGTTTTGCTTCTCAAGTACCCCTTTTGGCTTCTTAGCTTTTGGTCATTTGGAGGCTTTACCTTGTTGGCTAAATCTGAAATGTTGTGTGACAAAGCATCTCAAGGGGGGATTGTGAAAAACTGGTTTATGTGCCCGATGTTTTGTTTTGTGATGAGCGTTTTAAAACCCCAATGAGTGTTTCAGTTTTAGTGTTTACTTCTAACCTCTTTGCGAAACTGGTGCCGCTATCGGCTTGTGGGTGCAGGTGTATGCTAGTGACATGGTCAATGGGTGGAGAGGTGAGTGAGGTTGCCGTGCCGATGGATGAGAGCGGTGAAAAGGGCGGAAGCGGGGCTCGGATGAGGGACCATGGGCGCCGGCGGACTAGTGTGGTGGTAGTACTTTTGGGACCGCGGTGCGAGAAGCTGGGGGTTTGACCGAGTCCCCAAGTCAAAGGTGGACGCGCGAGTCGACGGGGCTCAGGGGCTCGGAGTTTCCGACGGGGGGAAGCAAATGGCTCGCGTCGAGTGGTTTGATGGTTTTTGGGGCCCCAAAAAAACCGTGTCGGTTTTCGAGTTTGGGCCGCAAAATCGGGTTCGGTGTTTAGCGAAAGCTACCGGTGGGGGGTTTCCCGGGTTTTGGGGGCCCCAAAAAACCCCGGGGGGAGCTTTTCCCAGGAAGCGGGGGGGTGGCACGTGGCGGAAATTTGGGGTTGGTCGGGCGGGCAATCCTGGGGAAGCGGGGCCCTCCATTAAAAGGGGGATATTTACCCGGGTTGGGGTGCAAGCTTTGGTAGGTGTTCATTTTATCTGGGGGGGTTTTTGGGAAAAAGCCCAAAACCTCTAATAAATAGAGGATGAAGGGTTCCTATCCCATCTCTTGAAACCCTAATCATTTTCCCCAAAATCTTCTCTCTCTAACCTCTTCCTTTAGTTTATGGGTCCCGGTTGTCCCCCAACCTTTGTAAGAACTCGAGTTTGTTGCAAGGAATGGAGGGAACCCCAGTAAGGTCAGCGTCGCGTCCCCGGTCGGTGTGTTGAGCTTTTGGTTGGCGCGGGCGCCCTCAGGGTCGTGCCCCACCGTCCCCTCGCCCCCTTTCTGTTTTGAGTTTCTGTCGGCTTTGGAGGCCGACGGACGCCGCCTAAGGTCCGTCGTGCAGGTTTTCCCCCGCCACGGCGCTCACCCAAGGTCCGTCGCCCCGGTGCGCCCCGCCTTTTTGTTCTTTTGCAGTGCTTTTGGAAAAGGGCGACGGCGATTTCTGCGTCCGTCGCCAGCGTCCGTTTCCCCCGCCTGAGCGTCCTGCTTGTCTTCCGCGTCCGTCGCCCGTTTTTTGGTGTTTTGCTTAGGTTTTTTTCCTCTTTCTCAAGGGGTTTGGAACTCTATCTTGGGGGGTTTCGGGGGGAGTTTTCCCCATGCGGTGAGCTTCATTTCTCCCATTTGTCTGAATCCCCCCCTGCGTTCTCGGGGCAGGGGTTTTAGCACCCAACAACTGGGTTTGATTTTTGGGAAGAGTGGCCCCAAAATTTCGAGAGAATTTTTGGGTCCCATTCACCCCCCTCTGGTCGCGTTCTCGGTTTCCCTTCAAATACATTTTATCTTGTTGTTTTAAAAACCTTTGGGCCAAACAGTTGTGTTCTTGGGTCTTTCCACTAGCTTCCCCAACTTTATTTCTTGTGAATTTGTTTAGTCTTGCATGCATTAACCAATAAAAATTTTTAAAAGGGTTCTTCAATCTTTGTGGGTTTAGGTGACCAAATGAATGGTGTTCCAAAAGGATGCCAATCTTGATCTTGTTTGTACACCATTGAAAAAATTTTAACTATTTGATCAATGGGGTGATCTCTTGCAATTGGTGGTTGGAGGATAGGAAAATTTATTTTGAGTTTTTTTGGATGAATTAGCAATGTTGACTTGCACTTGAGAACCACTAGCTTGCACATTTTGGGGTTGAGCCTTGATCTTTGTCATTTCAATGTCAATATTGTTTGGCCCAATATCACCAATTTAATGTTTTCATTGTCTTTGAAAATGAGGGCCACTACATCCTAGATTCTCTTCTCAACTTGGAGCCATTGGTTTCACAAATCAACATCATGACCTCCCCAAACACACCCTGCGAATTCCCCCACTCTATAGGCTTTTCTTGTGGGTTTAAAACCCAAATAAGAATCCTTCATCAATTTTTGTCAAATTCCCCAAATCTTGTGCCTTTTTTCAAGATATATAATTGCAACCAAAAAACTTAAAGTATGCATGTTGGGGGTTTCTTCCATTAATATCATTGGGGTTTCCCATCAATGGGTGACAATATAGCGGTTGCTAGAGTAGCAAGCGGTGTTGTAGCTTGGCCCCAAAAAGGGTGTACTTGTACTCAAAAGTTTTCCCCCTTCCCTTCAATCAAAGTTCTATTCTTTCTCTCAAAAAGGCCTTTGATTGTGGGGTGTACTTGACCGAGAATTAATGCTTGATTCCAAGTATCAATAGCTCTTCAAATTTTGTATTCTTTAATTCACTTGATTGTTATTCTCCTTTCTTGGGTGGTCCAAATCTTGTGACACCTCTTGAAAAAGTTTTAAATTGGGGAAAATTATCACTCTTGTAATTGGAAAGAAAACCAAGTGTATCTTGTAAGATCATCACTATCACAAAACCTACTTATTGCCCCCAAAAAATTGGTATGTTTTTGGTCCCCAAAAAAACCATGTTTCAACAAATCAAAATGTTCTAGTGTCATCAGCTTTTTAGGATGGGTGTTTGGGGGTTACCAAAATTGTTTGCTGGCTTGACAGAGCTACAAAGTTTTCCTTTTCAAAAAACAAAATCTTTCAAGCCTCTTCTAAAATCATGCTTGATCAATCTATCAAATTTCTTATGGGCCCAAAATGCCAAGCTTTATGCCCTAACAACCCTTTGATTGTGAGCAAGCAAGTTGGCAATTGAGCTTCCTAGATGAAATCAAAAGATAGAGGTTTTTATACTAAGCTTTTAAGATCAAATTTAAACCCTCAAAAATAATGATCTCAACTATCTACCCAAATATGCTTTTAATCCAAGATCACCATTGGCCCCAAGATAGAAATTGAAGTTCAAGCTCTAACTGAAGACATTTGGGTATGCTCAAGTATTTTGGAATTGCATCTTATAAACCCCTTTACCTTGCCCTTGCCATTATCAGCAAATGTAATATATCAATGCCTCACTTTGTTGGAGTTGTTGATTTGAACATTTTTTAGAAACCCCGGTCATGTGTTGAGTGCACCCCATTTAAGCACCCCAAAGCCTTCCTCCCGGGTTTTTTTTTGACTCAAAACAAATTTGTTCTTCTTGGACCATACTTGTTTGGGCCTCCAAAGTTAGTGACAAAAATTTTGGCACCCAAATGCCTTTTTTTTGGGCCCAAAAATGGGTGTGCCCAAAAACTTAGCCATTAACCATCTCCCCCCCCCCCCCCCCCCCCCCCCCCCCCCCCCCCCCCCCCCCCCCCCCCCCCCCCCCCCCCCCCCCCCCCCCCCCCCCCCCCCCCCCCCCCCCCCCCCCCCAAATGTGAAAAAACCCCTTACCCTTGTTTTGCTAAAGGAGGGGGAATGGCCTTTTCAAGCTTTTTGTGAGCCCTCTAAAGTTTTCATGGGTTAAATTAGCCTTAAGAGAGCCATTGGCTCATCAAAGGTTTGAAAAAGGGCCCCTTAAGTTCTTTTTAAATTTTTGCACCCTTTCCCCTCTTTCCTCAAAGAAAGCAAAAGTTTGCTTTTTCTTTTTTAAAGTTCTTCCTTGGGGGTACCCCTTTTCATCTCATTCTATCCATCCTAAAATTCATCATGAGATTCCCCCTTTTAGAGGGGCTTAGCCATGAAGCATAAAGGGGGTGTGAGTGGATGGTTTGTTGTTGATACCATTTTTCCCAATGCCTTCTTTGGATTCTTTTTTTTTTTTTCATCACTAAAATCATCATGGGAAAATCTCACTACCCCAAAGTCACCTTTATGGTTCCCCCCTTTTCTTTTTTCTTGGTGAATGTATTTTTTTTCCCCTTCTTGTCATCTTGCTCTTTTCTTCTCATCATCTCACTATGATTGGGAAATCCGAAATCATTTTGCCGGTGCTTTTTGCACTTGTAGCTTTTCTTCTCTTTTTTTTGCCTTAAATTTTTTTCTTTTTTCTACCCCCATACCCCTTTTTTTATGAATTTGAAAAACTTGCGCAAAAAAAAAGGGCCCTTTTATCTCAAGGTCATAGGTCTTCTCATACTTGGTCTTCCCTTTTTTTGTTTTTCCCCTTGTTTTTGGGAAAGATGATCCCTTGAATGCAAAGGGTCCTTTTCTTTCTTTTCTTCCTTGACCTTTTTTCTTCACTTTCTTCATTATTTTGCTCTTCGGTCTGATTTCTCCAAGCACTTCATTGGGGTGTTTTTTCCAAACCATCTTTTCCTAATTATTTGCCTAAATTTTTTTGTTTTTTTTGGGCAAAAAACCCAAAAAAAGGGGGTTTTTTGAAAAGTATTACCCTTTACTTCTCACCCAAAACTTTTGAGATTGTTGATGATCACTTGGAGCCTATGGAACACCCCGGGAAGATCACCCCCCCTTTTCATCAAAAAGGAGATAGTTGTCCATGAGCTGTTTTTTTGGGGCTTTCTTCACGGTTGTGGTCCCCCCATTTTTTCCCCCAAGTCTTTTTTCACCTTTACTAGCCTTCTCAGGATTTTGATTTGCTCAAACACTTTTGGTCAATCCCCTTGAGATAATTGAGTCCCCTGGTTTTGTTTTTCCGGTTTCTGTCTCGGTGTGGGCGGCTTCATAAAAAATGACCCAAAATCATGTTCGATCACCCCCAAAAACCCCCTTTTAAATTTTTGACCCCCAGAGTTTTTCATCTTTCTTTCCAATAATAAAAGGATTTTGGGCCTCAACCTTGGTGGTTTGCTTTTCCCAAAATGGGGTTAAAAATTTTACTTGAGGGCCATCACAAAAACCCCCAAAGGGTTTTTAACCCCTTTATAATTTGCGGTGACCCGGCTTGATCCCCTTAAAAAGGGCCTAGTGGGGTTTGAGGGGGGGGAATAGCCTAAAAAAATTCTACAAATCATAGAGCCCAAAAGGGTTGAAAAACCCTAAAGCGAAGATTTTTTTCTCTTTTAAAATGGGAAGAACCCCCCACCAAAATCGAGCAATTCGTTAACAAAGGGGAAAAACCCCTATAGCAAAAACCCAAAGGGGCCATTAGCTCAAGAAAGGGAAAAAGAAAAATAACAAAGAAACTAATAGCAAGCTAAACTAGCTAAGAAAAATAAAGAAATGTTGGAAGGTGGGATTATTTACGATCCCTTGTAAAAAAAATTTTCCCCCAAAATGTAAAAACCAATCAAAAATAAGATCCCCAAGGTAGCCGGGAGACAAAAAAACACAATGATTTTTCTCCCGGGTTCATTTGGTTGCCCCCCAAGCTAGTCCTCGTTTTTTTTGATCCCTAAGTGGTATTGGTGGCTAATAAAAAATTACAAGCCTGCCCCCCCGGGCCCCCACAAAACCCCCCCCAAAGAGAGTAACTCAATGACCGAGCAACCCACTAAAAGCCCCCCTTTGGCGCTCGCCGAGGGGGGTAAACCCTTCCAATCGATAAAGGGCGGGCCCAGAAAAAACCCCCAAAACCACGTGCCGAAGTTTCCCCCAAAATTTTGGGCCAAAAGAGGTTAGGGTTGCAAACCCCAAAAAAAAAAGAACCCTCGGCGAGCGATGCCCAAGTGCCACTAGTTGCAATGCAAAGTTTTCAAAGCACTTGGTTCACTAAAACTTCATGAATTAGCAAGCAAAGCAAAGAAAAGTTTGGTTGGGGCTATCTCAAGCAAGCACAATTTTTTTGAGAATGAAGGGGGGTGAAGAGAGACCCCTATGACCCGGCCCCAAACCCCATTTTTTATACCCCCCAAATTGAGCAAACCCGTTTTTATTTTTTCCCCACTAAAAATGGAAACCCCGGGGGCCCCTTTTCCCGGGGGGTCCGGCCCATTGTGGGGGACCCCCCATACCCAAGCGATTTAGCCACTGTCTTCAAGTCCGGACCCCCCTTTTCCGGGGCACAGGGCCCCATCCGGCATTGTTTTTGGGTTTTTGGTCTGTGCCGTTTAAACCCCCCGTTTTGGCCCCTTCATTGTGTGAGGCATCCCCCCGGCCCGCGGGGGAACAGGGGCGTTGGGCCTCACCAGGTTTGTCCAGGTTTTTCCAAATCCCCGGAGGGCCGCCCGGAGCCACGGTGGGACATGCTTGCTTTCCGGATAATTCCACCGGGAAAAGAACAGAGAGTCCATGGTTTGGATTTCATGGGGGGGTCCTGTGCCCCGGGCAAAACAGCGTCCGAGGTCCTGTGTCCCCCCCAAACCCCGAGGCTGGGTTTATGAAAACCGGAGGCATGCCCATTGGCCCGGCCCGCATTAATTGCATGGGGACCTGGCCCGGAGCCCTTTTTTTTCCCCAAAACCCGAGCCGCCTCTTCTTCCCCAAGTTTCCCCATGTGCTAACACCTTGTGATTCTAACTTTTTCCCCCTGTGTTAGTTTTTTCAACATATTTTCTTTGTTTTAATTCATTTTTTGTGTCCTTGGGTTTTTTTTTAAAATAGATATGCAATGAAAAACCTGTGGAAATGAAAACGTAATCGAAACGATTTTTTCCCTTTTGATTTTACGGTAGCTATCCTAAATGTAAAACCACTCTCTATAGGTCTTGATCACAAAACCAAAAATGGCCTTTTAAATTTACCTTTCCCTTGAGCCTTTTTGTTTTTTTTTTCTTCTTTTCCTTAGTCCCTTTAAGACTTGATCAATGCACCATTGTCATCCCCTTTTAGCTTCATGTGCAGGTGAACTACCCAAACTTGTCATTTCACTTGTACAAGGGGGTTTGTCCATAGGTTTTTCAATTAACAAAAAACCCAAATTGGGCTTTCGCCCAAAATGTGAAAAAAAATTTTTTGGAAAATTTCATATCTATCCTAAAGGGTTTTTGGGGTGAAGCCCCCTTGTTTGATTTTATTGGGGTTGTTTTTCAAAAGCCAGGTTCTTTTATCCCGGCTCAAAAAAAAAATCCTAGTCAAATCGAAAAATCCTACAAAATATCGGAAAAAAAAAAAATTTTTTTATAATTGTAAATAACTTGAAACCCCTCTCTTTCCTTTCTCGGGGAGGGCCAACATGTTCAGTCACTTTTAGGGTTTGAAAAAAGGGGGAAAATGCCCCAAGGGGGGGGGGGGGAATTGGGTTATTTTAAATTTCTAAAGCAAAAATTTTTAAACCCCCCAAAGAATTACCCCCCGTGCCCCCCCCATTGTGTGTTCTAGCTAGAAAAGGGGAAAAAGCCCGGAAAGTAAAAACACCCCCCAAAATTTTTGTATGAATTGAAGAAAAGTGCGGAAAGTAATGGGTATGAAAAAGTAGGGGGGAAAAAAATTTTGCCCAGGGGTTGAGGAGTCGACACTCCCCCCCGTCCCGTTGGAGCACCCCCCAAAGGTTTGCTGCCCCCAATTTTTGCGCAAAGGGGATGAGTTCTCTCTTCGGGCTGGTTTTCGCCCCCCCCGCTGGGTGAATGCCCCCAAAAAAATAAAGTCGATGAAGAAAAGGGGCCCCGAAATCCCCCGGCGATCACCCCTTTCCCCCCAAACACCCTCGGGGCCCTTAGGTGAATTTTTTCCCAAAAGTAATTAGCCTTGATCTCCCCTTGACTCAAAAACCCCCCCCAAATAGAGTGGAAAGCACCTTGTCTCTTTTGGGGGGGAAAGGGGGGATGGTAATGGATTCGCAAATCACTCTTTCCCCTCTCTAGGGCTCTTGCTTTTTTTCCACCTTTCAAAGCAAAGCAACTCAAATGAGCAAAGGGCAAGGTGAGAGGGGAAAAGGGGGAAGGGGTTTTTACTCCCCCCCCCACCCCCCCCCCGGGGGAAGGGAAAACAGGCAATTTTTAAAAAGGCGATGGACGCCCGTCGCTAGGGGCGGACGCTCCTCTCTTTCCCCCAAAAACTTTGTTCCTGTTCCCCTCGCAGGGGGGTGGAGCTCCGTCGGTTTTGGGGGGACGTTGCGGGCCCCCGCGTCCGGACCAAAAATTTTTTCTCTCGGGGGTTTTTGGGAAAAAAATTTCCCCGGGCGCCGTAGGTCCCACGCCAGTGCGACAGATGGTCCGTGA
This sequence comes from Microstegium vimineum, assembly GCA_022036555.1. NCBI lineage: Eukaryota > Viridiplantae > Streptophyta > Magnoliopsida > Poales > Poaceae > Microstegium > Microstegium vimineum. Next base: position 16,987 of record JAJDON010000102.1, on the reverse strand, counting down.
AAAAATTTTTTCTCTGAAAATCTCTGTTAGGAAACCCCCCGCTCATGGTGCCCTTTTCCCCAGCGTCCGAGCCAGCGTCTTTGGGGAGGCAGCGTCCGTGCCTCTAACTCAGCGTACGACGTTTGAGAAGGGCTCTTCAACTTGATTTTCGTTTCCCATGAAAAGGGGAAATTGTTCTAGGCTATTTACGGTCACCTAGGCTTGCTTAGAGCTAGGATTCAAGGTGCACCACACCTAAATTTTTTTTCGCTCTCCTAAGTCAAATATAGTCTAACCCCTCTTTTTTTTACGGTAAAAATCAAATAAAGCCCCCCCTAATTTTAAGTGCCCTTATCCCCTTTTGGCACTTAGCCCTTCCAAACTGGGTCCCTTTATCATGTGCTTTTTTAAAAAAAAATGTTCCCCTCTTTTGGGGGGTTTAAATTTATAACCAAAGTGCCCCTTTTGTTGTTTTTTGGTAAGCTGCTAGCCCCTCAAAACACATTACCCCTTAAAAATCTCTTTTTCCCCTTATCACCGAAAAAAATAGGGCCATGATTTTTAAAAACTCCCCTTTTTGGTGTTTTTACGACAAAAAAATCCTGGTATGGATATAAGAGTAAAAAATTGGGGGGAATTTAAAGGGGGTTGGTTTGGATTGAGAAGGGTTAGTGAATAAAATAGAATGATATTTGGGCTCATCGAAGCCAAGCCCCCAAACAGTTTTCAATGTATAAAAAAAAAATTTTTTTTACCTCATGTATTTCACTAAAAACAAAAATTGACGGGGAAAAAGTCAATTCCATTAAATAAAAAAAACCATAATGAAAGGGTGTTTTAATCACAAAATATATTAATAAAACAAGAAAATTTGTCCCCCAAAAATAGATTCAAAACATCAGTCCCAAAAAAAACCCCAAATGCTAAAAGGGTTTTGTGTGATGACTGAAAAACGGGGAAATCCCCCTCAAAAAACCCAAAAACCCCCCCCCTATCTCTAATACTCGCCCCCCTTCCCCCCTTTTGGGCGCCAAGCACCAAAAAATTGGATTGTTTGGATTGGAAGTGAAGCATCCGTGGTGCGGGGAGAGGTAGAATGAGAGTAGTCTGATGTATCGCTGTCCCCAGTTGCTTACCTCTGAAATAGAAGTTGAAATATGTAGTCGTCTGGGTAGGTGGTTGATCCCCAAATTTCCCCCCCTGGATGGGGGAAAGGTGTAGCTCCTAAAGTGGAGCCTAAACGGCCCTTTGTCTATAGATGGGGCATGGAAAAACCCCCCGGGGAGCATAGACTCGGGGGGGAAAAGGTTCGAAGCCAGAGCTTCAGGTAATTCGGAAGAAGCTTACTGCTGTTCCTTAGGTGAGGGAGGGGGGAAAGAAAAACTGCCCTGCTCCTTGATGCTAACTGCCCCCTGGTGGTAAAAAAGTTTGACTCTACTGCCCCAAATGAAAAAATGGGGCATCGGTAGCGACGGGGATCAGAGGAGGTGAGTGCCCCTCTGGGTCGAGCAATCCGGTCCAAATCCGGAGGAAAAAAAGGGATGGTGGGTGCCGTCGCCCGAGGAGGAAATCTAGTGAAAAAAGGAGTGTGCTCTCTCTTGTGGCTGAGTGTTTAAGCGAGCACCATTGGGAGGATCCCCACCCGTAGCTCTTGTAGGGCCTTTTTTTTTTAGGTCTATGTAGCCTTTCAATGGTAGTTTCCCGGGGGAGGTTTTAAAACCTGTCTGTAATAAAGGGCGAGGCTAACCCCGATGACCTATGGGGCATCGGGGTTTTTCTGGCAAGCTGGGGAACCCGGTGCCTGGGGGTTTCTGTCCTTCCCCGGGGTTAAAGCTAGAGTCGGACCCTTCCCCCCGGTGTTGAGGTGGTGGGGGAAGGGGAATGCTGCTGGGAAATTGGGCAACTGAGCGGGGGTAAATCGGCCCCGGGGCTCGAATGAGGGAACCTTCTAGGGTCTAAGTCTGGTCCTCTGAAATCTCGATTGATGCATTGTAAATGTAGGAATGGTGGAACCATCCGCCCGGTGGACTTGCCCGGTTTGTGAGCTGGTTTTGCGAGGGGCTTTGACTTCCCCACCCGACGGGGGTGCCCTCAATGAGTTTTTCTTTTTCCTCAGCCAATGAAGGGCTCCTCTGTTGTCGTGTGGGCTCTTCTGCATCTCTGTAAGTAGGGTAATAGGTAGCCTGTGAAGAGTCGGAGGGTGGTGGAGCCCAATGGATCCCCCCACCTTTTTGGGCATGGGGGGAAAAGGGGGGTCCGGGGATTTGGGGCCCCCAATCTCATTTGAAATGTCAGCGACAGATCCCCTTTTTTTAAGCATTCTCGGTACAAAAACGATCTGACATCAAGGGGCTGCAAGCTTACCTTGCTAACCCGAACGGTGGCTCCTGTGCTTGCGACTCTGGTGCAATGCCTTTTTTGCCCCCCTGTGCGGGGGCCTGGGTAGTTACCCTGGGCCCTGCCATTGTGACTACCCGTGATATGTTATTTTCCCGGGAAAAAAACCTGCGGGGCCCAAATGGGGTGGGGGAGTTTTGGGGTTGGGTAGCCCCCTGGGGGACCAAAAGGGAAAAGAAATCCAAGGGGTACTTGGAAAGGGGTGCCAAAATCATCTGAAGCCAAAAACAATGATATCCTCTCTCCTAACTAGCAAGTCCCAAATGAAAAATTTCCTACGAACAATGAGTAAAAAGGGCCCCAGGAAAAAGGGGCAAAGTCTCTGGCCCAACTCTGGAAAATAGTTGACGAAGTACCTTTTTAGGTGGGCATCGGGGGGAGGTATGGGGCTACATGGGCCCCCCCCCCAAGGCTGTTGAAGCAGGGACGAAAAAAATCCCCAATGGTCCCTTTCCCCTTTTGAGGCGTCGGGGGGCCCCGATCCCGTAGCACAAGTTGTGGATCCTCGTAGCTGATCCCCAAGGTGAAAAAATCTCTCTTTTAGCGAGTCCCCTAGTCCTACGCCCCCCCCTTTTTTAAAGGGGAAAATGGATTTTATGGCCCCGGGGGAAAAAACCACAATGAGCATAAAAAATTTTAAACCCCAAAACCCCCTGATAAGTCCCCAAATTTCCCAAATTGCCCTTGTCACCCCCTAAAGTACTCGGTGCTAGGCTATCTCTGGACCCCCGCCCCCAAATTTAATGGGGAAGGGGGAAAACCCTGTGAGTCGAAGTGGTGCAGGGTTGACTCCCCCAGGGAAATCCTCGTGCTAGTGTGTAGAAGTCCGGCTGGCACGGGCTTTTCCCTTGGGGGAAAAACTGGGGTTTTTGAAAGTCTGAAAACCCCCATTGTTGGTTTTTGCTTCGTAATAGAGCCAAACCGGGCCTCACTAGGTCTGGAAATAGAACGTGGTGGTGGTCTGTCTTTGGCGGGACAAGGGGCCCCGGGGAGGGGGTTTCGACCAGTGCGGTGTAATGGGGGCGGGGGAAAACAGCTTGGAATAGATGAGTGCCCTGTGGTGTTATTTGCTCTGCCTCCTCTAACTTGGGCCTCTGGGGACTCGGGTTTTTGGTTTGGGGGACGTCTCGTCTCGGCGAGCGGTGGGTCACGGCGCCCCCAGGGGGGTGGGGAACCAATCCTCAACCCGCCGGGCGCCCAACTGCTTGGCGTTCAGCTCCCCCTTTTTGTTTGCTATAGGTCCCATGAGTTAGATCCAACAGTGGTCGCTTCCTTTTTCGAAACCATCTTCGCTTCCCCCTTTCCCCCGATCGGTGGGCTGACCCCGGTGGAGGTGGAGGGTCACCCACTCGGGAAGGGACCTGCATTCTTTGTGCTCCCCTTTGCAGGGCACGGAAAAACCCCCCCTTTCAATGAGGTTAACTGTCAAAAAAAAACCCCCCAAAAACCCAAAATTTTGCCATTGATCAAAAAAAATCCCCACTTCAAATGAATCCCCCGTAGTCAATGACATGACAAAAATGCCAATAAAAAAGAGTGGCACCCCAAACCCCGGGGGGAAATTTGGGGTTTTAAGGGGGGTTTTTGGGTTGTTTTTTTTGGGGGGGTTTTGGGGGGGGGGTTTTTTTGGGGGGGGGGGCCCCCTTTAAAAAAGGGGCAAAAAATTTTCCAAAGGGGGGGGGGGGGGGGGGGGGGGGGGGGGGGGGGGGGGGGGGGATCCGCTATTGGGAAATTTTAAAAAGGGGGGGAATTGGGGGGGGGGGGGGAAAAAAAATATTAAATTTTTTTTTTTTTTTTTACCCCTTTTTTTTTTTTTTTTTTAAACTGGGTTATGAAATTCTAATTTGACTGCTTCATTTAGATGAGAAATAGATCGCAACTGCCCAATACCTTAAGCACTTAGGTGGACACAAAAGAAGGGATAAGAGGCCTTGATCAATCACAATGCACAATCCGTAACCTAAGCGGAAAGAAGAAAAGTATTAGGTCTAGGTTGATTGAAGACAGGGCAAAGGGATCAACAGCCTAGAACAAGGAAATTCAGGGTACTCAAGCAATCACCTAGGTGGATATGTCGAAGAAACAGAGGAGCCAAAAACGAGAAGAACTTGGAGAGGCTTTACGGTGAAAGCAACCACCACGGACGGGAGCCGGCCTGCTGTTCGGCTGAAACCACCGAGGATGAGAGGGGTGGTGGACGACGGTGTGCTGCGGCGGGGTGCTGAGACAGGGACACCGGCGGCGAGTGCCCTCCGGCTGTTAGCCTGGCAGGCGCTGCGCGATGTGCTGATGCAAACGGAGGATTTGAGCAGCGGCGGGGTGGGAGACGGTTAGGTAGCACAGCGTACGGATTGAGCACTGAAAAACCGACCGGAAGGAGAAGGAAACAATTTATGAAAACATATGCGCTCGGGGGGGGGTTTATTTTAGTTCGCGACGGATGCTCCGGAGTGTGAGTGACGGATGCTAGGGTCACAGCGATCCGGCATGCTAACAGAAAGGTCCAGAGAGCTCCCGTCTGGCGACAGTACGCGTCTGACACAAGGCGTCTACGGACGTGTGAGCGTTTGTTGCTCGAACAGAGAGGACCAGAGAGCTCCATGGAGCACCAGACACATCTGCGCCTCCATGCTGGATGCTTAGCCAAGCGTCGACGCCCCTTTTGCTGAGCGTTTTCAATCTGTGATGATCGCGATGGACGCTGAGGCTTGGAGGGCTGAGCGTTCATCTGGCTGTGTCCGACGCCTTTTGTAAATAGAATTTTTCAAATTTGATTTTTGCGGCCTTCTCCCCCACCAAGTCCCAATCCCATTAAGATCCATATAAATTGATGGACTTGATATGAGAACCATCTCTCAAACTCTCTTTTCAAATAGTTTGCCATAGGCATAGATTTAGTTTTTAGCTCAACATATTCGAAAGAAACCTTGCAAGGAGACATCATTGGGCCACAAGAGGGGTTTAGAAGTGACTTGAAGCTTGGAATGCTCCCCCTAGTGGACGAACCCTGTGGATGCTCAAATTAACCGAAAAGAAATGGCAAACAACACACTGCATATGCAATGCATTGTGGAATTAGAATCTAGGTTGCTTGCAAGTTAAATGCGGTTATAAGCTTTGTCACATGCTTTGAGTGGCGGTTATCTCAATCGCGTTAGCCAAGCCTATGTGCATTACTAAATTAGACATGTTATATTACCACATGAAATGTAAGGTTGGTTCAACTCAAGATCATTTTTAGTGAAGTTAGAGTGAAATCAAGCACTTTAACTCGTTCGCAACCTACAAAGGTTGTTTTCATCGTGTGGTCTTGTGAAGTACCGCCAATTGCTCTTCGCTTCTAACTCCACTAGTGTGATATCCTCTTAGCTACATGTTCTAAGAAAGTGATGGCGAATATCTATGTGCTTGGTGCGTTGAGAGTGTTGAAACCTGGGGTTTTTTTGCAAGCTTAACAGCGCTTTAATCTCACACTAAGAGTGGAACATTTATAAGGGTACACCGTAATCACGGAGTGTTTGGGTATGTATAAGATTTGTGCACAAACATGCTCCCACGACACTGATTCCCGCCTCGGTCGGTAGACAAAAGCCACACTATTTTTCTTCTTAGAGGACCAAGAACAAGTGATCTTCCAGCATATGGCACCTCCGGACTGGTACTCTTCTATAACCTTACACCCGGCATAATCCGATCGGAAATAGCCACAAGGGAAGGGAGCTCCTTTGGGATACCAACGGCAATGCTAGGGGTGTGCCTTATGTACCTAAGGATTCCTTTTAACCACAAATAGATGCGACTCCTTAGGGTTTGCTTAAAAAACCTCGCACACATACACACACTAAACCATGATATTCATCCTAGTTGCGGTGATGGTAAAGTAAACTACGATTCATAGAACGATTAGAGAGTTTGGTCAATCGGTTTACCTCCCTCCTCGAGATGAGATGGGGGGGGGGGGGGCCCCTTTTTTTTTAGGGGGGTCAGGCATGGGGTCTTGATTGGCTTGCAATCCTCCATCTTTGAATTCTTGATCACATCATGGGTGTACTTGTCTTAGAGTATATGAAGGTGCCCTCCCTCATTTGCTTACTTGGAAGCCAAGGAAGAAGTTAGCTCGCCCATCATCGACATCTCGACACTCCTTGGATATCAAGTCACCAACTCTTGCAATGATCTTGGTTTTGTTGACCCAAATATAATGTCATCGACATATACTGGCAAACAAAGATCTCTCCATCTAGCACCTTGTGAAGAGTGTGGTATCACTTTCCTCGATTTGAAGCCATTCTTGAGTAGGAAGTCCTTAGCCTCTCATACCAAGCCCTTGGAGCTTGCTTCAATCCATAGAGTGCTTGGACAAACTATACGCATGATAGGACATTAGGGTCTTCAACTCCGGGAGGTTGTGAGACAACAGGACAAGATCATTAATTAAACCATTTAAGAAGGCACTCTTCACATCCATTTGAATAGTTCATTTTGTGATGTGAAGCATAATGCCCAAAAGGAAACGTATGGCTTCTAGTCTTGCAACGGGGGTAAAGGATCCCCAAAATCCAAGCTTCAACTTTGGGAGAACCCTTTGCCAACCAATATTGCCTATGTCCTCACAACCATGCTTGATCATCTTGATTTTTCCGAAACACCCACTTCGGTACCAATGATTCTTGCTCCTTTGGGCTTCTCCATAGTGTCCACACCTTGTTCGGTGTGTAAGTTTGTTGAGCTCTTCATGCATGTACATTCCCTAATCCGGGATCCGCAAGTCATCCTCCACACTAGTAGGCTCACAAAGGAAAACAAAAAGTCGTGTTATGCTCAACATTAGGATAGCAAGTCTAGATCAAGTTGTTACCCCTTGATGGACTCCTTATGATGAAGTTCTTGTGGTATGAGCTTGAAGCATAGGTGTAGATCTGTCTATTTGTTTCTTGAGGCTGGGGGATGTGGTGCATTCAACATTTTGAGTCTCCGCCTCGGCTTGATCTTGAGGGATAAAGGTATCTTCTTGTGCTTCCCTCACTGTTCTTCATCACCTTGAGGCGATGCGAGGTGGAGAAGGCTCTTTGGTTATGCATCAACTTCATCTTCTTCCACCTCTTGTGGGGTTGTAGCACCAACGGGCATATTCTTCATAAGCCTCCTCATGGGTTCATCACCTACTCATCAAGATTCCCAAGGCTCCCTTGTGAGCCATTAGCTTCATAAAACTCCCAAGTCATACGTTTCTTCCACTAGCCGGTAGCTTTTTTGTTAATATACACAGTTTGCCTTGGATTTAAGCGAATAACCAAAAGGGAAACCAATGTAGCAACGCTTTAAAACTTCCCCAAGTGTTAGGTTCTTGTAGATGTAGACTTTGCATCCAAACACTCGGGAAGAATGATCTATCCGGTTTCTTCCCATTTCACAAGCTCTAGGGGGTCTTCTTGAGAGCCTTTGGACAAATAGCAGATTGGTCCGGCATAGCATACGGTGTTGATTTGCTTCGGCCCAAAACTTCTCGGGGGTGTTGTTACTCATCAAGCATGGATCTAGCAAGTGTGTTTAGAGTCTGTTTCTTTCCTCTCAACTTATACCATTTTGTTGTGGAGTGTATGTGGTGGGCACTTCATGCTTGATGCCAACTTCATCACAATAGGTCTCAATCTTGGTGTTCAAAAACTCGGTGCCATTGTCACTTCTTATCTTCTTGATCTTCACATCATCAAATCTTTTGTGCTCTAGTTGCAAACTTCGTGAAAACTTCAGTGTCTCTCTCTTGTCTTGAAGAAAGAATACCCAAGTTACCTAGTTAGTTCCTCAAATTACCACCAAGGCAAAAGAGATTGCCTCCAAGGCTGGCATAAGTGTAGGTCCAAATAGATCCATGTGGGGTAGCTCTAGGACTTCTTGAGGTTGACATGAAAGCTTTGGTTGGATGGTGTTTTGCACTTGCTTGCCGGGCTTGAATGCACTACAAAGTTTGTCCTTCTTCAAACCACCACATCCTTAACCCCTCTACCAATTCCTTCTTGACAAGCTTCTTCAAGTTTGACATGCCACACTGTGCTAATCTTCTTGCCATAACCAACCCAAAGAAACTTTGGAGAAAGACATGTTTGACAAACTAGCTACATTTGAGGTGAAGTCCACTAGATGAATTCAATGATGGATATCTTCAATCTTGGTCACAACCACCCATTTGGAGTGAAGAGGAAAAAACCATGGAAACCGCGATCACAAAGTTGACCAGATAGCATGTTGAAGGCTCAAAGATTGCACTAACAAGACATTAGGGATTGAATTGATCAATTGGAGATTGCCACTTGCCAAGCCCTTGGAACTGTTCCTTTGAATTGTCCACAAATGTAATCTTGTCTTGATTTGCAATCCTCATCAAGTGTGCGGTGAAACATACCGGGGGTCGCGATCATATGTTGAGTTGCTACCACTTCAATTACCCAATGGCTACCACCGGTCTTGTAGTCCACCTACAAACAACCAACTTGGAGTAAGCTTGTTGTTTGGAACCCACACATTGTGGGGACCCATAGCCTTTCAACCCAACTCCTTAGCAACCACAAAACTTTAGGCTTGTTCTTCAAGGGTGGACCAAGAAACACCACTAAGAGGTCTACCCCTTGGAATCCATTGTTGATGACAAGTTGTGCCTATGAGGCAAATGGCCTTGTGTGCGTGGGCAAGGTCTTGGGGAGGTGGTCTCTAAGCATTGGTACTCAAAGTGACCAACTTGTCCACATCAAAGGCACTTCTTGGGCTTGGCTTTGGCTTTCTTGATTGTAGCCATTGTATTTTTCTTGTAGTAGTTCTTTACTTCCAATCTTGACCTTGGCCTTCATCACTTGGTTCTCCTTGACCCAAGCCCATCTTGTCATTCTTCATCACGGTGTTATCATCAAGAGTCACTTTGGAGATTGTAGCCCTTTTTGTGAACTTCTCCAAACCACTTGTAGCTTGATCTTCTTATACATCTTTGGAGCTTGTGGCATTTTCTTCCTTAAGTGTGTTGATCTAGGTGGGTAGATCCTTGTCATCATTCCTTGGCGACTTGATATGTGAAGGGCTTGTTTGGCCTTGAGGTTGATTAGCTCATCCTTGAGCTTAGAGTTTCTCTTTCCCTCATCTTCACCATTAGTCATTCATAATTGTCGGCTTGCACTATATTCTTGCCCTTGCACTTAGATTTTTGCTCACTAGCAACATATCAGACCAAGTCCTACAAGATGTAGAACTATCACACTTAAACAACTAGGTTAATAGGCACCATGTGTAGCTAAGATCATGTGTAAGCAATTTCATTAGCTACAAAGTGTGCATGTTCATTTTTCACCTGGTTGAATGTAGTTAAATTTTAGCAAGTTATACCTTGTTTGGAGCTCTGTGTTGACCTCTCAAGCTTATCTGTTTGTATTTAGCTTGCTTTAGAGAGGATTTGAGTCCCTTGTGCTAGATGTGAGGTTTGTAGTGTTAGTCTCAAGCTTCAAAAAACATCATTTAGCCACTAGACAAGGGCAGCAAGCCTTAGTCATGCAGTTTTCTTGTATCACAGAAGTTTGTTTTCCATTTTTAGCTTTGTATCTTCCTTATGATGTTCCGAAGTATTTTGTTGCCAAATTTTATCAGTTCATCATAGGATGGTGGTTTCTTCATCATCACTATCATCACAAGAGGAATCACTACCCATCATCCTCTTTTTGTACCTTCTTGTCACTATAGCAATGAGGCATAAGCTGTGTAGAGGATGAGCCCGGTGTGATGCAGGAGGAAGGTGCGGTGGAGTAGAAGAGCCACTCACCATGGCGGCCACCTTCTCATCATCACATTCATATCAGAAGAGTACTTGAGTCTCAATGTCGGTGAGCCAATCCCAACAATAAAGCCTTGCCATCTTCTCCTTCTTCTTGTGGAAGTCAAAAGTTCTTCTTCTTCTTCTTGTAAAGGCTTATCATGCTTCTTGTCATCTTCACTAGATTCAATCTTGTGGCACCTTCTTGTTCCTGTAGTTCTTGAACTTCTTGTTCTGAACTGCTTTCTTCTCTTTGGTGCTGTATGAGCTAGATGGACCAAGAATGCCACAATTGTAGAAACTTCATTTGGGGGGATTGGCTCCTTGAAGAGCTTGTGAAGAATTTCTTCTTTTTGAGTCAACTTAACTCCATTCTTGTTTTGCCTCTTCAACATCTTGGTGGGTCTTCTGCACCATGAGAGCGATGTTGTTCTTCATCATCTTCACACTTGAGTCCTCAACCACTATTGGATCTTGCACTATCTCTTTGGTGGAAGCTTTGAGGGCCAATAAGTCTTTTCTTCTCCTCTTTCTCTTTGCTTTCTTCTTGGAAGTGAGGATGAAAGACACACGCCATCACCGATCTTCACTGTAAATTCCATGAGCATTGATCTTGTCCCAAACACTTGTGTTGGTGTAGAAGCGGGAGAGATCCGCCTTGGTTGGAAGACCGGTGCGATGTGGCCATACTTGTCAATTGGCAAGACACAAAGAATCTTGTGCACCACATTCAGGCGGGTTGCATTTGGTGTGAGCCATGTCCATAACAATCACTCTACAAGAATATTAATATGTGAGACATCTCATTGCATTTTCTTAGCATGCCATGGTAAAGGAGGTCCAACTTTGCCTATGACAAATGGTAGTGTTCCTAACCTTCACATTTGGTCCCTTCCGTGTAGCGCAGGAATGTTTGTCCAAAATCATTTGCGGTTTCTTGCAATTCGCACACAGTTTGGAACATTATCCTTGCCAATTGCCACGGAAAAAGAAATGTTCTTTGCCTTGGCATTGTCTTTCAAAAGAAGGGATATGTGCGAACACGGTGACCACCTATGGTAGTGACTTTGGACACCGATATCCACGGCCTCAAGGTAGGATCCATCCGCACTTTCCAATAAGAAAAATCCTCCCCATCAAAATGGGTGGGGGTCCATCCCATGGGATATTTGCTCTAGGCGGTGATAGCCTAATTTAGAGAAACTAGGCTCTGAACAATTGAAGGATCAATATGCCCAAGAGAGGGGGTGGAATTGGCTTATTTCAAATTTCTAAAGCAAATATGTAAATTAAGCAATGCCAATTACCCCCTAGTGCCTACCGATTCTGTGTCTAGCTAGAATTGGTAGCAAGCCAAGGAAAGTAGAAAACACCCTACACAATTTTAGTATGAATTGAAGAACAAGGCGGATATGTAATGCGGTATTGAAAGAGCTAGGGAAAGAGATTTTGACACTGTGACATTTTGCGAGGTTATCGAGGAGTCGACACTCACCCTAGTCCTCGTTGAGCAACTCGCAAAGGCATTGCTCCCCTCAATCCCGCGCAAAGGGATGAGTGCTCTCTACGGGCTGGTTCTTCGCCACTCCGGCTCGTGTGAACCGCCACAAGCCGATCACAAGTCGATGAAGAAGGGCCGCCGACAATCCTCCGGCGATCACCTTCTCCAAGCACCACCGGACCGTTAGGTGATGTCGATCACCAGAGTAAACAAGGCCTTGATCTTCACTTGACTCAATAACAAGCCTCACACAAGAGTGGATGCACACTTGCTCTCTTGGTATGAAATAGAGGAGTGGATGGATGGATGGATTCGCAAACACTCTCTCTCTCTAGGGCTCTAGCTTCTTCTCCACCTTCTCAAAGCAACCAACAACTCAAATGAGCAAAGGCAAGGTGAGAAGGAAAGGGGTGAAGTATTTATACTTCCCCCACACACTCAGCCCTCGGGCTGCGAAAAAACAGGCAATTTAAGTTGGGCGACGGACGCTCTGTCGCTAGTCCCCAATGGGCTATTGTTCTGTTCACGTCAGTAGGCGACGGACGCTTCTGTCGCTTGGCGACAGACGCTGCGCCTCAGCTTCCGGCGCCAACTAGCTGCTCTCGGATTTCTGGGGAAAATATTCCCAGACGCTCGCTAGCGTCCCGACGCCACTGCGATAGAAGCGTCAGTCGAAATTGCCTCTCTGAAACTCTCTGTGTTAGCGCGCGGACGCTCAGGGTGCAGACCCAGCGTTCGCGCAGCTTGTCTGGCGTAGTGACGGACCAGGCGTCTTCGTCGCCTCTTATGTATCTCAGCATCCGAAGCCCGAGAAGAGCTCTCACAACTTCGATTTTCGTCTGCGAGATGAATATGGAAGTTGTTCTAGGCTATCTTACGTCACCATAGGTTGCTTAGAGCTCGAAGGATGTCAAGGTGGTGCACCACACCTAAAGTTCCATGAAGCTCTCCTAAGTCAAGCTACTAGTATCAACCCCAACCTTGATAGTACGGATCAAAGATATAAATAAAGCCCTTTCTAATTTCTAAGTGCCCTTCATCACTTTGGAATTTAGCTATCACTTAGGGTATCTCATGTGTCTTTGAAATCGAAATGATATCCACTTGGGGGCTAAGTGACAACCATTTATGCCATTTCATGTTGATCACTATGGATAAGCTACGCATAGCCACTGCAAAACACACATTAGCCTAATAATCTCTTACTTGTCGTTAATCACCGAAACCACTAGGGCCTTGATTCTTCAGCGTGAATCCTTTTAAAACTAGATTAAGTCTATAGACCCCACCAAATCTTAAAAACATCCGTAATCCGCGGCAAATAGCCAAAAATTCCAAAGAGCATAGTTGATTCTGATAAATCAATCGATGCGGTTGGTGCTTAGTCAACTATAAAGAATAAGCCACTATGCTGCTACTAAACTAAATCCAAAATTTGGTGCAAACACCAACTTCAACTAATTTATCTAATTTTAGTCCTAACTAGTATTATAATCCTAAGCTTATCCCAAACAAGTCATTAACCTCACCTTAAAATTATGTTAAATATTAACATTATAATGAAATTAACATGATGGGTAGGTTTTTCTCTGATCTCCTTGACTTCGGTGTAAACAAAAACCCTTTTTTCACACAAACCTTTTTTTATGAAATTGCTACCAAGTTGGGGCAAGGGAGGGCCAACCTCTAAACTAAGGTAGTACAATCTCCACAAAATATTTAAATTTATTCAATTTCGATAAAGGTTTTATTAGTTTGCCCCTCACCTACTACGAAGGAAAATACGTATTTTTGGGATTCACCTTTCTGTTCCAAGCCTTGTTGTCCTCATGCTAGATGTCAGAGTGTCGTCTATGACTCCAATGACAACACAAGGTAAAGATAGATTCCTATTGTTTAGGATCTAAGGATAGTATAACTCTACTTTTTTACTTTTGCTTACTCCGGGGCGCTGGTGCGTATGCTGCCAGGCGATACCGGCTTGTAGCTCTACGTCGAACTTGGACATAGGGGAATGTGAGGATGGACAAGGCTATCACCCCATGCCACCTACCCCTTTCAACTGTGGGGATTGAAGAGGATGAGGTAGCCTCTAGCCTAGATACCATGTCTATTGCTATCAAATACTATTCTAGCGGTCAGCTAGGGTATTCGTCTTTATCAGGGACCTTCTACAAGAGCATCCGCTGATGAGAGGCAAATGATGAACACACAAAACAAGTATAGATTTTTAAAAGGCTTAACTAATAAAGGACATAAAGATCATAAGAAACACAAATTTGCTTACTTTGCAAATATCTATAAAGGTGCAAAGCTAGTGGTTTTGTCGAAGGTTATAGCTTTGCCGTAGGACTCAACAAGCCCGACACTTCCCGAACTCTCCTCATATCTCGCCTTCTCAAACTCTATATAACTAGACTAAGAGACTAGGCCCCTATGGAGAGGTCTTTTGTGGTGTAGCTCTTTGCCTTGAGGTGTTGCTGAATGAAGGAGGGGCAAGGCCTCCTTTTAGAGGCTTAAAAGGAAGGTAGCTCTTGGAGTATGCTTTATCCAATGGAAATAGCAAACCGACCTCAATACTGCCATATTAGATACATTGAAACCTAGCACAACCATCGAACCTCCATTACCAAGGCTGTCCAAATACGGCATGCTAAGTTGGGGGCGCGGTTGGGCCCAGTAGAGGTGCGACCACACCTTGGTGACGTCCTCTTGCCACTAGTTTTGTCTGGTGGGCTCGTGATGGGCTCCTGGATGGGCCTAGATGACCTTTGTATGGTTTTGCCCCCAAAAAATATCTAGATAAGTTGGGGTTTTCTATATTTCCTTGGCAATTTAGCGTTTACACCTTTTTGGGAAGCCCCCTTTTGGGGTATGATTTCCCATATATTCATGATAAGTCCCCCAAAATACATGGGGGAACTGGGTTTTGGAAAAAAAACTTTGAAAGAGCATGTTGATGGGATATTATAGGGTACCCAAAAGCCCGGGCTTCCCGGGAGTTTTGGGCCCTCCATCACACACCCCGAAGGAAGGCAAGCGAAAAAAACCGAATTCTAATGGGTTTTAAAAACGACAAGACCGAAGCGTGCTTGGGACTCGGGAGTTTGAAACCGAGTAGGACTAGAACAACCCTTTCACTAGACCCAAAGATATAAGGGGTGGTGGGGGTACCACCCAAAAAAAATCTAAACATATTACCCTAACACCCCATACATGAGCGACCCCACAACACCTTGTATTACGAGATAGAGCAATAACAAGGACCCAACTGGAGTAGGGGTTTTTACTGACTGTGTTGAGGGTCTGGACCCGTATAAACCGGGGTGTCCCTGCGTGTCCAACCCTCAAGGTTTCACTATTAAAACCCAGACACGAACTCTATCTTTGGGGAACCCCATGGAAACTATCGGTGGTTAAAAAATCGACAAAATGGCGCGCCAAAGGGAGGGGGTTTCGGCGAATTTTTTCTTGAAAGCTTGGTGGACCATGACCTCAAAACGATGGAACCCAAAAAAAAATCAACGTTTTTTTGGATCATGGATCTGCGAGGGTGACAATGACGGAAAGCTTTAAAGCCCACCTGAGAAGAAGGAAAATCAACAAAAAGATTGGCCAAAATTTTTCAAGAACTGGATCAAAGAATAAAAAATTTTCACGATTTCAAAAAACCCCCCGATCGATAGAAGAGGGTGGATACGAAAAATGATCAGAGAAAGGGGGCTTCTTTATTTTACCAACTCCGAGACTAACATGGAAAGGCTAAGCACAAATCAAGCCAGAGTACGCAACCGAGCCGTAAGCAGGAACAACTCGGAGACGGTCAAGTACCCCGGTTCCCAAAACGGACTGCATAACTTTCCCCATCCACATACCCGGGAATTTTTTTCGAAAGAGGATGACAAAAGGGTAATTCTGAAAGTGCTCAAGAGGGGGAAAGA
Organism: Microstegium vimineum; assembly: GCA_022036555.1. Lineage (NCBI taxonomy): Eukaryota > Viridiplantae > Streptophyta > Magnoliopsida > Poales > Poaceae > Microstegium > Microstegium vimineum. The sequence continues at coordinate 1,377 of JAJDON010000102.1, read as the reverse complement.
TTATGTCAACAACTCCAGAAGGAAAAGTATCATGCACTGGGCAAAACCCTTTCCCCAAAAATTCAAGCCAGGATGCAAACTACCGTTCCAAATAGGGAAAAAAACTCGGGCTCTACCAGGATTATTTATGCAAGACAGAAAAAGAAGTCAACAAAAAAAAGAACTCAGGAGCCCCAACTATTTACATGGCGGAGCTAGAACCTTACCTTAACCACTACAAATACCCGACTTAAAGTCATCAGAAAGAATCAGAAAGGGATATCTCGGGCGATGAGGAAGGAGACGGGCCCAAAGGGAAAACCAACGATCAAAAGTGGCAAGGTGAAAAAAACAAGGCTTTTGAGCAGGAAGGAGAAATCGAGCCGGGCCCCGAGAAAAAAAAATCTGGAACAAATACAAGCAGAATTGACATAATACAACAAGAAGAAGGGGGGAAGGGGGAAACCCCTGAAAAAAAACAAAGAGAGAAAGAATTGAAAAAATGATGAAAGGGAAATAAAAAATCCTCACTAAAGAGGGAAAAAATCATAGACGAGCTAAGCAAACAAGACGGGGGACCCCAAAAAAAACACACCGCGACAAAACACCTCAAGAAGGACAGGAGAAAAACATGAGGAACAACCCCCCAAGAAAACAATATTTCACAGGGGCTAGGGAAAACAGAGGGACCACAACCATGGGAAAAACAGGAACAACATCTCGGCAGTTTAAAAAAAACGGCCCAGATTTGGGGGCCAAACGTTTTCCGGGAAAATTACGAGAAACTAATACAGAGGGGACAGGGATTATTTCCCAAAGGACGGTCACCCAACCCTTTAAAAGAACCCCAAAACACAGATTCCCATGCTTTGCAGGAAGACTGCAGACGTTGAAATTTCCTCACAAATTCAAACCAACAAACCATCCAAATAAAACGGAAAAAATGGAACCCCGACAATGGATAATTTTATTTTTCCCAATTTCCCTTGAACTCGCAGGAGGAAACTGGTGACGGCCCGTAGGGGGTTTGATCCGATCTTTCGATGAGAGTTTGGGGGTTTAAATCGATTGGTGGATGGAGATTTACGTTCACGGCCCCCGAAATTAAACCGTCCCAAGGGCGCTGGCCTTTTGAAAAAGGGTTTCACCACCTCCCTTTGGGTGCCGTGATATTGCGCGCGAAAAACCAGCCACTAGGGCTCCCCTCCTGAAGAAAACGAAGAACCAGCAAGAACAAGATGAACAAGCACTCAAATTTCAAGTTTAATATGAAGGTTTCAATTGAAAAACACAAAAAGTGAGGTTTTGATGACAATCAGACGGGGCGGTTGATCCAAACGGCGCTGAAAGGCCGGGAGCAATAGTAAAATCGACGAACAAAACCTAAAATGTTTGTGG
>JAJDON010000101.1:0-35903 GCA_022036555.1 Microstegium vimineum | reverse complement strand
TTCATTTTTTTTATTTCGGGTTTCTAAAATTTTTAAATGATTTGGGACAACACTAATGTACCATCAACTAGTTGTTAATTTTATATTTTGTTATTTGTCTTTGTGTTATAACATATTAAATTTTTGTTCTTATCCTCTATAGAAATAATTGTAATTGTTAAATTGTCTTGTGTCAACATATATAAGTTTTTGTAAGATTTGTAGTTTTGTCTAACATATTGTTTATTTCTGGAACTAAAAAATGCAGACCGTGTCTACATAAATTGCAACGAACTAAAATTACAACTGTACTATAAAATATATGCAATAACTGTCGCCTGGAATAAAACTAAAATCCAAACACCTGAAATTTAGTAAATTCCTTTTTTTTTCCGCTTGGGAAGGATATTATTCTCACGTCATCGATCTACCAATGTTCTTTCCTTTTTTTTTTTGCCACTTAGGTCTGTTCGGATTTTTGTTCTCGTCCGAAGAAGTACTATGAAGTGAAACAATAGAAATTTGAAAACTTATCAATAAGGTTTTTCTCGAATACGTAGAAGGACTGCGTATCATTGTATAAAACTTATCAACAAGGTGGCATGAACTATGATAAATTGTTTTAGAGAGCACCTAAAATTTGAGAAGTATTTGTGAAAAAAACGTATGCACCTTTTAAAAAGTCTCACGAGAGTTTTGCAATGGAACTCAACGTTTTTTATATAATTACTTAGAACTATTAGAAGACACCACATAAATATTAGACTAACTGAGCACTCACCTACTGAGCACTCACTACTGGGCTATAAGCTCACTCTGGGCGAAACAGATGAAGTGTTGCCTATATACCATTCTGTCGCAAGGATAGTCCGTTTTATTCGCCTTTTCATGGGGAAGTGGCAGGAGCTGTTTGTTCAGTTCAAGTTTTTTACAACCAAGAACAAGAGTGACACAACAAAATTAAACCAGTGTTCGCAAAACAAAAAACAAAAAAAAAACCAGAAAACCAGAAAACAAACGGAAAAAGTGCTAATAGAGTCAGGAGAACCGAAAAATCTTGCTGTTGAGAGACACCACCTCAAGCTAAATCGATAATCAAAAGGAGGCCCCTATATTCTAATCATCTAAAGAACTTCATCATCATGTCAGGTCCCAAGTAAAAACTTTAGAGAACTAATTTCTAGAAAATAAATTCTTACTTGAGGATAAAATTTTAGAAATTCAAACCTATCTTAATTTTATTTTTTGGATCAACTGATGCTATTGTTTATAGGTTTTGGTGATTGCTATTCTCCAATATTTTGCTCAAGGGCCACACATTCGATCGATGAAAGTGCAAATGGAACCATGGCCAGAACTGTGCTACTTCTTTCAACGCCAGAAAGAAAAGTTTGTGCACTTTTGACATTGCAAGATTTCGACGCTTAAATTCAACCTTTACAAAATGAACTGGACACATACAATTAGGTTTGGAGGAATAAAATAATCTACTTCGTTTCCTATAGAAAAATGCCGCTGATAAAGCTAGATCCCCAATGTTTGCCAAAAAACAAAGCTGACATTTTGTCCTTTTTGTAAGCTTTGCCTGACCTACCGGCCGGGCAGCTGGGCTGGCTGGGCCCACACACAGTCCCAGTGACGGCGCCCTCCCTATCGCTGTCTCTCAAGGTCGGCACGTCCATTGCCATTGCTGCCAGCCTGCCTGTCAACTTTGTCACTGGGCCACCTGCCAGTGGCACCCTCCTCGAGGACAGGCAGCTGGGTAGGCGTCAAACAGTCATTGTGTTTTGATCAAATTAATTGGCGGATGATCCGTGTTTCACAATGAACGTTGGCCACACAAACTCCAAAAGGATAGTCAAATCTTCGGACATCTTAGGCCATACACATGGTTGGGGACTCGAAACTTTTTTATCTGCGTTTTGCAGAAAAAAGTTTATTTGAACAAAGTTGGAAATAAAAAAATGAACATGTTTGGATACGAGGACTAAAATACAAGCCTTAACTTAACGTGGGGTGAAGTGACAAAAAGGCCCAAAATAAAACCTTTCCAAAAGAAAAATCCCATATCATTTTTCCCCAGCCCTGGTTCTCTTTAGGCATCATATCGGGCTATTGGCCGAGTATGCTCAAGGCACAATAAACTATAAAGCAAATCTTTTATATTTTTTAAGCTCGACAATTTTGAGCTAAAAAATAATATTATAAAAGCATCTCTGACAATATCTAAAAAATTGAGTGGTTTTGGAACCATTATAAAAACTTTGACTACAGAAAAAAATACTCTACCAATTATTCTCTTTTAATTTATTGTTCATAAAAAACATACTCTCTTCGTATCTGATTTAGAAGTTGTTTTATGCAAGCTTCGGGTCAAACATTGAGAATATAAACCATCAATAATTTTTAAATTGTTGGGATTGCAAATATGAAAATTATACGAATAGATTTGTCTTGAAAAAAACTTTCATAAAAGTATACATGTATCATTATTCTATTAATATTTTTATAAAACAAGATGTCAAAGTTGTGTTGAGGAGACCATCTTGTTGTCTTAAAAACAACTTCTAAATCAGATATAGAGAGAATACACATAGTTGTTTCCCATGCATATCAAGCTTATTCATATAACTTGCCACTGTGGGTCTGTGGCCAACCATCTCAGCACCTTAGCTCACACCGAAAATAATTACACCGAAAGTTTATTTTCATCTGTGGCAAGTTATTTGAACAGAAGTTATTTTGCAAAAAAAAACTGTATTCACTACGCCAGAAGCTTAATCCTGTCGGTCAAAAATGCTTTACCGCAGCGGGCAATGGCTCCGCTGCGATGACAAGGTCACGGTAAATGTGGCATTTACCGTACGCGTCACCAGCTCCCGCCGCGAAAAAAAACGATTAACCGTTTCAGAATCTGAATTCAATATTTACAGATTGCATCCAGATTTCATAGCAGAGATAAACAACACATTATATACATATAAAAATCCATACACAAACATCCATACACTTAAGTTGTCCTCATACACAAATAAAACCAAGGATTGCATCTCAAATTCAAATTTTCACTTGGTGTTTGTAATCTGTGGACGGAGCATGGTGTCCCACTTCATGAACTTCTCGAACTCATGTAGAACCGGGAGGTTACCCTCATCGTCGAAGAATTCATGTCCATTCTCAACAACGTCCAAAAAACCATATCAATAGTTGCATAAGACTCAAACATATTAAATAATGAAGAGAGAAAAAAAATCATTAATCCCAAATTACAATTCATCTTGAGCAACATCACATCACATCACCTTCACAACTCTCAATAATGACCTTCACGATAACCATATTAATAGCTTCGCAAACAAAACAATCACACCATAGATAGTTAATAAGAAACACAAAATAATTCCACCCTCAGCTAAAGGAGCTTACATTCCTGAGAAACAATTGAAACCACCATCAAAGCATTGGCTTCTGGACCATCACACCCATTCACACATGTAAACTATACATAGCTTCATATCTTACCAATTCCAAACCAAAAGTCATGCACAAAACATATTCATTATCCTTAACTATAAACGATGAAAATAGTTATTTTTGGCTTCGCTATGCCACAGACTAGACTAGTACATTTTTTATCCCTATTTTCGATCAATTTTACAAACATTCACAATGACAACTATTCCCAGTCTTATCTAATAAACTACAAAGATATCTGATAATCTAACCATCAGCAACCAATCTTACTATGTTAACAAATCCTTTCCCAATGAAAAATACCCGACAACCAAAGCAAATTATTATTCCCTAAATCCAACAACAAATAATTTTATCTAATATTTAATGATTTCACAACATGTGTCTCTTTAATTGAACCATACCCACTAAAATAAAATTTACGAACATCCCACAACAATCGCTACTAGGTGCCCACGACACCTAAAATCTTTAACTCCTAATGTTTTGTAAATTTACATGTAACGCATTTATGTTTTAAATTTCATACCCTATTTTTGTTTTACTACTGTAACCCATGCTTATTCACATAATTGACTTTATCTCGATATAATCCTAGATATAATCCTATGTATTATTCAAATTAAAATACATTAAATTAGTCATTAAAATATAATACATCTAAACCCTAAACACTTAAACCCTAAACCCTAACCCAAACCCTTACACCCTATACCCTAAACCCTAAACCATAAACCCTAAACCCAAAAACCATAAACCCTAAAACTTAACAAACACTACAAAATTAATTCACAAGTTTTGAACATTATTCTCTAGATATTTTTTTAAGCTTATTTTGATCATTATAAATAATAACAACAAAAAAATATCTCAAACATGTAGTTAATTTTTTAATATAATATCTAGTCAAGACAAACACTACAAAATTTAATTCACAAGTTTTCGAACAATAACTCAAAGAATATTTTTTTACAAAAATAAATTATTTCTCAAAAATGTTCTATAAGTTCATTGACCACGCCTTAGAAAATCCATTTCTCTACAGCGCATCCAACCCCATAAAATGGTCCATATACCCGCCCTCTACCCAAATTCTATCCCAACCCTATTTTCATCTCAATCACACTCGTCTCTCCAAATTTCCCAGCGACCTCACCACGTTGCCCCTCTCTCCGCACCTTGCCTCTTCCTCTCCAAAACCGTAAACCCTCCTCTCTCCCTACCCGTGCACCGTGTCTCGGTCCACGTCCATTCAATCACGCCGTGCCCGGATCGCAGCGCATTCTGGGTGAGCTGCGTGGCACCAGGATGACCAGTGTCTGCCGTGCCGTGCGGGCCACTGGCTCTTGGACCTGAGGATCGCGGACGGCACAAGAAATGATAGGCAGGCCGGCTTCATCCCTAGAGTAAAGCCAAGTCCTGCCTCTGGAATCGATCAGAGCGTCATCCTCAACGGGCCCAACTGTCCCGAAGGAGCTGACGACTGGGCTAACCAGCACTGCCGAGCGGACTGTCCTGCTAGCATAAAATGCTGTGGACAGAGGCCGATTGGCCTCCTTGGGAAAGCCCGCCGCAACTCAAGAGAACTGGCCCCACCTCCAACGCCAAAACAAAAAGACTTCCTTTTAAAACCTTTTCTTTTTTTCTTTTTAATTTTCTTTTCTTGTAAAGCCTTATACTTTGTATATATTTGAATTCTTGTTTAAATCCTTTTAACATCTAATTTGCATGCCTTTAAATCCTAAACCTTTATATTTTTATTCTTTCTGTAAATCCTTAATAACTGTAATATTTAATCCTTTTTAAATCCTATAACTATATTAATATTTGCATTCTGTGTAATCCTTAAACTTTATATATTTGAATGTCTTGTGTAAAATCCTTTAACTTTTATATTGAATTCTTTGAAATCCTTAAACTTTTAATTTTGCAATTCGGTTAAATCTAGAACTTATATATTGAATTCTTTTAAATACCTATAACTGTATATATGTTAAAAATCTATATTTTTAATCAATATTCTAAAACTATTCTTTAGGTTTTTTATTAATCTATCATTCCTTATAAAAATCGATAATAACGCCTTCCGCCTTAAGTCCAACATGACATCTCCAACAACAAACCAAGCACAAGTCCTTCACAAACCCACAACAACCCATCACTACCCCATGGGCGACAAGTAAAAGATGCCCATCAAACGCAACTGTCTCCGACCCCACACAAGTACAAATACCCACCAAAGGAAAGCTTGGGGTCGTCCACCCCATGAGGAAGAAAAGGAACCAATCACTCCAGAACACTTACCCTACACACTCGACGATCAAATGATAAACTCGAAACAATTGAACTAATTACCCATATATTTTTATAGCCAATCGATAATTATATATTTCATTTTTTATTTATACCTCTATAAAACCATCAACATTAAACCACAAATTTTAGATTCAAGCATTGGCTCAATGAAATTCAAATCTCCAACTGTCCAAGACCACCCTAACCACCACACACCAAAAAATACCATCAAGTAAAGTAAAGCAGCGTCAAATACGAAAGTTAAACAATTTCTAGATGACTAATTCCATCTTAAAACACCCAACCGACTGCCCACACCCGTTAGCCCTATCCAAGTCCAACACAATTGGCATTCTTTTAGGACTTTCTTTGACCACTAACAAACCTCCAATTTCTATGACAAAACAAAATTAAAATTAAACGAATCCATTTCCTCACCATCCCAACACGGATAAAGACTAATATCACTTTTAACTGCTGCCTCATTTCCAACTGATCCACTTGAATACCAATTTGCCATAAATGATGACCCGATAACAACACAAATTACTAAAGCCATACGTCCTTCTAAGCAAAAAACAAAATTCATATCCTGATCGAATCCAACCCCTCTCCAAAGAAAATAATACCAACCAACATATAGCTCCAGTTTTCACTCACTAGCCCAAATGCAACAGAAAAGCTCTAGAAATAGTTACCCGTCTGTCCAACAAGATTAAAGTCCGCATAGGATTTCGTCTAGAAAAACCCAAAGAAACCTATACGGTTTCACCTTCATACCCTAGGAACAAGTAACATAAACATCTTTCTGCACAAGCAACGAAATACATTCAAGCCACAAAGAAAAAATCCTTATGAAATTAACCCCGACATCCCCATTTCACTCTCATCAAAAAAGTAGGATTCCCCTAATGAATATACAAAACGATCGATACAAGAAAAATCGAACCCTATTAAAGAGCTAAAAAAGTTCAAACTTTACAAAATTCTATTATCCTCCTCCTATTATACAAACTTGCCATCTGTCAAATCAACAAATACACCCACACCCTAATCAGCTAGTCCCATGGGTCCCACAACCGTGTCCGATACCAATCAATTCCGCCATAAATAAATCAATACCCTTACGACATTGTTACTTTACCCATCTTGTCCCCGATCATAAAATCATTAACAATTCATCTACAAGGAATACCTACGAAAATACCCATACCAAGTACCACATGTCTGACCTTCCTAAACCTACTGCAAGTAAAAGTAATCACCAAGTCCAAGATATAGATAGATTTAACATCCCCCTCAACAATTAAAACTCAACACTATAAAAAAATTTCATACTTTGCCTCGTCGAGACTCCACTGAACCGCAACCCCTCGCAAAGATAGCATTGAGAGTCATCAACCGACTGATCCCTCTTCCAAACCCACCACCAACACCAATCCATTCTCTTGCACCCACCACCTTAATCCAAATATGATAAGGGGTTGAATACCAAACAAAACTAAAAAAAAACAATCATCAACAACATTATATACAATGACAAAGCTTGACTTCACTACCTACTAGATTCAAAGCCACCTAACCAATTCTATCCAAATAACTCTAGATCACGAAATCCTACTCAATCTATAACCCCTCACAACCCTATATACTAGAACAAATACATATAATAATGCAAATATAAAAAATTATACACATGATTTAAATGAAACCAATCATGAAACCAAGATATCACACAATCACAAAAACAAACTTTACAACTTATTTCTTCCATTCACCTAGTTTCCAACTACTATCCTTTTTGCCAAAGACACCACTTATTTAGGTATTCTTATACTATTTGGATAAATCCACAACCAAAATATACCGATGTACACTTCACCATAGTCCATACTATTTTTCCTCAAACATATATCTAACTAATTAAATTCTGTCCTTGATATCAAGAAACTAGATAACGGTTAAGGTTCCGATTAGCAAAATATCTACCAAGTAATCTTTAACCCTTACTCCCCTTCTCTTCAGAGCAAACGAGATAATCAAAGAGGTCAAAACTCTAACCACCCCCGTCACTTTATTGAACCTTACCGTTTAAAAACTTATCTTACACACATGAGGAATAACTAAACTATATAAGCTTCCACCTTCTTACTAGCAACCACAAACAATCCGTGCGATAACGTTTACAAAGGTAAGATTCATATTAACACCACTCTACACTATTCTTACAAACTTTTAACCCAGCTAAGACTAAAGCACTCTACTTAAATAAACAATCAACAAAAAGTTAATAACTCTAACCAATTAGAACACTGAAGACTATAAAAACGCGAGAAGTCTCTTACAAGTCAAACTTACAAGAGACTCCATCCCTAGTAAAACTCTCGAAAAGACCCAACACCCGCTCTCCTCCACCTCCTCACTCCTCCTCCAACTACATAGCAATACTACTAAGAATAGTTTCTTCTCCAATTACACGATAATAGGCCTACAGTCCTATTTCTACTAAGTGATAGCTACTCCGTTCCACTTACATCCCGTCACTTCCATCATCCACCGTAGATAAAACCCGATTAGAACCGACTTAATCAACGGAATCAATTTGTACATGAGCAGCCAGAAAGTCTGAAAGCTCGTGCATCTTTTGGCACCTACCTTTCGCCGAACCCAATGGCAATGGCCCTGCCACTTTCCTCCCTCAGGTCCACAACACCGTTCATGGTGTCCTGTGGCCCCATAGGGTGGTCGCCAATTTCCTTTTTCCAAATGCTCATTCTTTCGCATTTTCTAAATGTAATTCCCATCATAGTGTATGCTTTTTTGCACATTTTCCTTACTTACAATGTCATTTGGGCCCATGATTCATCTCTTTGATCCAAACCGTGAAGTACACCTTATCCAAGGGGTAAAAATCTTTGAGAGTTACTTTCATGCTTTGGAGTCTAGTCCCACATGCCATCGAACCCCCTACTCCCCACTACCCCCAAAAAATCCCCATTTGTCATTTACCTGCACTCAAATTGTCATAAACATGTAACTATTATAGTAAATTTATTTCATTTATTCTTTTCCTTTGAATATATTTTACGTTTTTTTGATGGATAAAATACTCGTCATACTGTCAACAAATCCCCCATACTTACCTCTTTCTCTTCCTCGATAAAGTTAAAAGATAACAAGACTTGTTATTCTCAAAGTATAATGCAAACATAAATATTCCAAGACATTCTTTGATATAACAAGTAATATGTGTATTTGCTAACATATAATCCTTAAAGTTAGAAATGGAACACTCTCAAAAATCATATTCCCCAAACATATTTTAGTACTTGATTTTTGAGAAATTTTTCAAAAAACTCATAAGTAAACATACTCCACTTATAGCACTCTAATCCTCAAGTTAGAGTTCCGTAACCAACATATATTGCCTTATTTTTATCTCCTACACTAAAGCGTATGTGGAGCTTATAAAACCAATACATACTTACCCTTGCATGTATTGTAAAGTAAAATTCCATCCAAGAAGAAATTCATACTCTTAATCAAATGTGCAATGTGTAAACATCAATATCAAAACTCCGTTAAAAGATCTCTCTTTCCTAACTTATTATTTTTAACATACTATCTTATTTTTCTATACTTTTTGATATCTCATCATCATTTTTTATACATTGATCGCTCATCTCTCTTTTTTCATATATATTTTTTTCATATTTGCTTATCTATTCCATTTACTTTTATTATACCTAGAAGAGATTTTCTATTAAGCATAGCCCCCCCAAACAAAAAATAATCTATAAAATGTAACATGTTTCTCATACTTCCAATATAGAACACAGTATATTTATTAATTGACATTGATTCCTTGGGAGCTTATAAATCTCACACAAGGTCACAAAACGTGACCAAATCTCAACACAACAAACAACTTTTGTAGAAACTATATCATGAAAGCATATATGCTGAGAAGTTTTTTCCACTATAGAATATGATCATTAATGTTTTATGACTTTCAAAAGTAACTCTAAAACCTTAAATAATAGTAGGAATTCAACCAAACTATATCACATTAATCCAATAACTTAGCAAGATGTCCTATCCAAATTTTCCCCACTATATAAAAAAAAAACAAAACACGAATTCATCTTTATAACCTTTTACTCCTCAAACGTCATAATCATTCACTTTTCAAGTTTAGTTTCAAATCATCTTCTTGTTTTTATTAATAGTTTAAAAGGAAATAAACTTAACAATCATTTTAGAAAAAAAATTTATTTTATTTTTTAATATTTATTTATTTTATTTATTATATAATAAAATTTTTAAAATTATAATTAAAGAAAAATTAACCTAGTATTACTTTTATAAGAAATTATTTTTATTTCAGTTTTTATTTTAAAATAGAAAATGATAAACAAAGCAAATCATATAAAAAAAATGTCAAACCAATCAAGTAATTTAAGTTATGAAGCTGCTTGGGTCCGGCCCTAAAAAAACGTTCTCCGAACATCTTCGAAGCTATTTGCCACTTTCGAACTCTCATGATTTCTCTTACCTCGGATTTGAGGTAACCTGAACTTCTATTTTTGCCTCCAACGTTTTCCAACCACAAAATCCGTTTTGGTGCAAATTTTGTTGTCTGTACAGTCATAATGTGCTCACATATTAGAGATCTTTTGGTGTTTTGACAAGGGATGTCGACCCCTCCCCATACTTATTTCAGCATTTTAATTCATACAAATAATCAAAGCAGGGGGTCTGCTGTAAGATACCACAAACAAATTTCATTTTACATTAAAAGCTACACATTTTCCATTGATTCAAGATTATAACATCAACCTAATGCCAAAGAGAAGGTGGAGAGAGAAAATCAATGTTTAGCAAAAGGGAATACGAAAACTTTGTCAAACTCTATTTACGCAACAACAATAAATTTTTCCAAATCGTCGCTTTTGATTTTCTACTTGTGGAACATGTAGTCAAGGAAGTGAAAGGAAACAAAGGAGATGAAATTCTACTATTGAAAAGAACAATAAGAGAGGAAGAAGAAAGTGAGTCAAAAGAAAAAACAACGTTCAGGCGCCTTCATTTCGCTCGAACGCAATGAAAACTAAGGGACGTTGCCCCGACTTTCTTTTCTGTGCACGTGTTTGAACTATTCGAAACACATCGATCACACACTTTTTGAAAGATTGAACGAAAGAGCCATTTTTTCAAACATTTCGTCAGTAGTCAGCTTGTAAGTTTCGGGTTGTATTGGGCCCAAAGTGAGGTGCGTCGAACCACTTTAAGCCAAAATTGCCATCTTCACAGGGGAGGATCCAAGGCTAAGTCATGCCATTTCTAAGTCCTTTTCGAAATTTAAACAAAAAGTAAAACATGTAATTTAGTTCTAATTTGAGATTAAAACAAAATCTATCATATCAATTCTTGCTCAGAATCAATGCTCATGTAAAACTTTACTAACCATTTACCTTTAAAGGTATCACAAAGCCTAATCGCGAAGAGTGACATTCCGTCCATCATAACATTGATTATGACGAATGGTCCTTTCTTCTTCTGTGAAAATCGTCGCGTAGTACCAACCCTTTCCTCCACATTGGCTTCTCTCCTACGAAGATTATGGACACACATAAAATACCCGTAGGAATTCACAAATAATTTGAAACAAGCATTGTTGCATGGAATAAGAGACATCTATTGTGCTATAAAAATTGCTTTATGCAATTAGAATAGGAAGAGATGTCCCTCATGTTCACCAATTCTTTAAAAGTTAAGCAAGGTTTAGCCCAGATGTCAAGATTATTCATTATACTACCTCAACCTTGATTTGTCTCTATAAAGACTCATTGACTTAACCACCAAAATTTTTGAAGTTATCATCAATTGTTTAGTCCAAACACAACCAAATTCCATACAATTTTACTTTAGTTCATTAATCACAACTTGACACCATGTCTCAAATGATTAAGAAGCTATTTAACCTAAGTACCATGCATTAATTTAAAGAGCTTATAGAGAAGCGCACTACTCTCCCCAACCAAACATACTCATAACAAACCAGAAGCATTAAGCATTAAAGATTCAAAAAGGAGACATATCATGATGGTGAACCAGATGACATTTAATTTTTTTATTTTTTTTTTATTTTTTTTTAATTTTTTTTATAATAATTTTTTTATTATATATATGACTTATTACGAGAATGAGCAAGTAAAAAAGAAGAAAGCAAGAGAACAACCAAACAAGAATTAAATTGAACATACATAAATTTCTTAGTGAATTCCACCCCCTCATACTTGATTTGCAAATATTTTACAATGTGATAAAATCCAAGTCAGATGTGAAAATATTCTTTTAATTTCTTCATTATTGAAGATGTTTTGGTTGGACATACCTTTTTTTTTGCTCCATCCGTTCCTTTTTGTTCAAAACCTGAAATTTTAGTGACAAAAATACCCAAAACACTTTTCACAAATATCCCTTAATCTCTTTTTTCCAAAAGTCATTTTATTCCATTTTAAATTTGAGAAACAAAAATATTTTTATTTTTTTATCAGATTTTTAAGCAAAACCTTTAATAGAAAAGAGAAAGCTCGCATCTCCCAAAAATGTCTTAATTTTAAGAACACAAGCTTGTCTTTGGAAACCTTCAACTTAATCTCATTTTGTGAAGTGGTTCCCCTTCCAAACTCCCAAACATTTCGAACCCAGTCCTCAAGACCAAAACCACTACGACTTTGCATAATTTATGGTAGACAAACACATCTACAACCAACCTGCAAAATTTTAGAAACAAGAAAATGAAGGGTTTAGATCAATGTGTAGTCCCATTAGAGAAGGATTGATTGGAATTTCTCAATTGACATGATATGATTTGGAAGATCAGGAATTACTTTCCATGCTCAGTGACATCATTCCTCACTTTTTATAAGATGGGTACACTTTCTTTCTCATACCATTTGAATCATCCTCAAAGCTAAATGTCATGGCTTTGCGATAGTGACATAAGCTCACCACTTGATCAAGAACGTTTTGGATTCTAAACCCTTTAATGAAGTCGGGAAACCAAATATAATAATCTTCACCATTCTATACCAATCTTCTCATTCCTATTTTTCTCCAAGATTCTCTATTTCCTTCCGAATAAAGAATGAAAGGAAACTCCAGAATCAAAATAGAATCTCAAATCTTTAGATCATCATCAACCACCACAAGAACATCATGGAGACGCCTAAAATTCAAGATTACCATTGAGTTTTAAGTGCTTTTATTGGGAAGAATATCCTTGATGTTGAACAGAAATGAGAAGATTTTAGCCCAAGCTAGTATCGTAATAAATTTTCACCATTAATGCCAACACCTACAAATTTCTCCTTCACATGTTGGGCATTTATGACTTCTTTTGAATATTCGGCCTCATCCAACCATTCTTGCTTGACTACAAACGTAGCAAAGCTCAACCATTGAGTATCACCTCTTGTCCAATTATGCTCTCATGCTTCCAGCCCTCGGTGTCTTAATGAATTCCCAAATCATTAATGGTCATCATATGAACTTTGAATAGAAACACATGGGGATCATTAGATCAAGGATGTTCATAAATAATTCAATTGGGCATAAAAGAGAGGATAGATTTGCTTCTAAACACTTTAGGTTCTTCTTCATAACTCACTACATTTCTTCATCAAATATCCCCAAGCTTTTCTTATGTGCATGTGGAAAACGAGGCACAAGTATGTTGATTGGAGGTTTTTTAAGAGATCCTTCATGAAAGGTCTAAAAGTTTGCTTAAAATCTCTTAGAAAGGATCATTTTGCAATTCCCCAAAACCACAAGATCATATATATTACCTCAAACTCGAAGAAATGAATTTATATGGTTGATGTGCTTTTCCTTGCAGATTTGTGTATTTGTGTTCAATTGATGGCAAACTTTATAAGAGTGTACAATTCGGCTATCAAGATTTCTTTTCTAGCTATGTTTGTTCTTCCTCTCCCTCATTATAATCATAGTAAGGATGTTCAAGAATCTTCGTGAGAAATTCTTTTCCCTCACTAACATAAATACAGAAGGCTCCCCCGAAAGTTATATCAAGAAGTTGTCCGATCGTTTGCTATAGACCACCATAAAAGTGTTTAAATAATTTGGCTCGGTATAGCAAATCAGCCAGATGATATACTCTACCAAACGCCCATGGCGCACCTATAGGTTCTTTCTCCTTTTGTGAAATTATGACTCTGTTCGAAGACAACAACGCGAGGAATAGGAAAAAGCTAGCAGAATTAGATTGTTAACTTTTCCCATTCTCCTTACACCATCAACTCGAATCCATCGTTTGGCTATTCCCTCAAAAGAAACGAAAAAAGCTTCCACTTAAGGTACCTCTCCTCATCCCTTATGTTACACATGAACACAATTGTTCAAAGTCACTAGTTAGTGAGGATTTTCATCTTCATATATCCCAAGAAAAATTGTTCCCTGAACTTTGGCCTATAATTAGCAAACTCATAGCAAGTAAAGATGGATGGCTGAGGTTGTTCCCAACTATGTCCATTGGAAAAGCCAAGGTGAGAGATGGATGTTTCGTTCATGTGTATAAAAAAGATAAAATCAAAGAAAATAGAAACAAGATTAAAGAACCAAAGTTTCTATTAAAACTTACCGTTCCCCGCAATAGCGCCAAAATCTGTCATATTTCTATAACTATTAGATAATCCGCAACGCACAATTAAACCGATTAGCACTTCAACCAGAGTATCTAGTATCGTATTTTCCTCGGAACGTTATATCTAACAAGATTAAAGATCTTATATGATGATCAAAGGAGACTAAGAAACTGTTGAGAGGTTCAATTACACAAGAATCTAACAAGTATAGTTGTTTATACTGACCTTACGCCATCCCTTCAAGGCATGAGAATAGATCAAAAGAGGCAAACCTAATCGGACCTCGCCTTACGTTATTAAAACCTTACCTTTTAAAACTTACTAGACATGTTGGAAAACAAACTAGATCAACTATCACCTTCTACAGCCTCCACAAACATCCCAGATAAGCGTTTTCAAAGTAAGATCAGTATAACATCCACGTCTACAACTATTCTGCTACTTTAACCCCAACTAAGACCAAAGAACTCTACTTAAAATAAACTGATGATCAACATGAAAAGTTTGTATAATTCTAAACCAATTTAAACACAATACTATAAAGAAGGTCGGAAAATCACTACAAGTCTAACCTTACAAGAACCCATCCGCTGAGTACAACTCGAGAGGACGCCAGATAGCACACTCTCCTCTAGAGCCCTCTCACTCTTTCTCCAACTAGCAAAGCACTACTACTAAGGAGAGTTTTCTCCAATGATGCACATGAGATCGAGGCCCAATTCTATTTTATAGCTAAGTGGAATAAAGAACTCCGGTGCCACTCTGCATCCGATCCACTTCCACATCCACCATAGTTCAAAACCGTCATTAGAACCGACTAGATCAACGAGATCAATTGCATGGAGGCATGCAAGAAGTCGTGGAGGTCGGTGCACCTTTGGGGCACCTGACCTGTCGGCCCGAACCCAATGTATGGGCCCTGCCACTTTTTCCTCAATGTACCCCACAGCACAAGGATCATGTTGGCCTTTGCCCATAGGGTGGTTCGCCGAATTCTTTTGTGGCCAAATGGCTCATCTTTCGCAGGCTTTCTAGACTAATGCCCAACAATGATGGTGAATGCTTTTCCACATTTCCATACTTGCCACATAGGTCATGTTGCCTAGATCCTCGAGCTTTGATCCAAACCGTAGAATAACACACTGGATCCAAGGGTAGAAATGCTTTTGAAGTGTTTACATGGATCATAGGGCTTGAGTCTATGGCCCCACAGTGATCATCCGACCCCCCATAAGTGGCCCACTAGCTCCAAAATCCCCATTTTCATAAACCTCACCAAAATAGTCCTTGGACATGTGAAAACTAGTTTATGGGTAAATTATGTTCAATGTTAATCTTGTTTTCCTTTGAATATGAGATGTTGACGGTGTTTTGATTGATAAAATAGCTCTCACTAATTACCGTCAACAAGGTTCACACCCTAATTGCATACCACCAAACAAACCCGTCCACCGTCCGCAACAACCAACACAAGATAGGCTATTGAAAACGCCACGAGCAATCCCTAAGATTACCTTTGCGATCTCCCCGGAAGGCACAAGAACCCCCCCCTCAACAATTCAACTGTATCACGAAGCAACAAATCACCAAGCTTCTCGATCTACCCACCGATGCTCCAAACAGTCTAGGTGATGCAATCATCAAGAGCAACAAGAAAACCGCATGAAACGCCTCCCAATGCCCCTAATGCACCTATAATGAAATGCCACTGGATCACTCATCTCTTTTGGGTGTCACTAACAAAGCATGAGATGAGTGGAGGAGTTTTGCTCACTCAAAGAGTCTCAAGATATTCAAATGTGCAAAGATCACCCCAAGCAGCCCACCACATATTTAGAACTCCCCTCAAAGTCGTCTACTTTACCCCATTAAGGTTGGCGATGGAACGCTCTTTCTCAAGAGGGCGACGGACCCCGTCGCCAAGTCCACCTCTGTCAGAAATACCCGTTTCTGCGCACGTCCGGACGACGCTCCGTTCCACGTCCGACCTCGGCCACTCCTCCAGCGTCCGCACCATCTCAAATTGCCGCTTGGCAACTCTCTGAAGCCCGACGGAGCTCCTTGTTTCCGTCGATGCTGCGCCTCACGTCCGCCAACTCCTTCTCTCTTCGAAAATAAGCCAAAATAAATTTCTGACGCTCCTCAAAAAACCACGGACACGTCCCCTCAAATACCCTAAGAATCATTGGTGAAGCCAACCAACGCTCCGTCAATGCTGACCCACGTCCCGCGCATCGCCACGCTCGACACTCCTGATCCCCTCACTTCAGCGGCCGACCCTGTTCTTTGTCTCTACTCTTCCACCTTTCCTCCAAAGTTCCCAATAACTAATATCCACTTTATGACCCCTCTTTCATGTTTTCACTTTCCATTTTACAATGTGTATTCATAGTCCTAAATCCCAGACAATATAGAAAACACCTCTGCACTTGACAAACTGCACTCACTTTTGAATTCCCCTCTTAATATAACGTGTCTATCCTAAATGATCACACCCACTTATGTCTTGACCACCTAAAAAAAAGCCCTACATATTACCTTTTGCCTATTTAACTAGTCTTTCCACTACCTTTACTTCTCCAATGTGTGAGCTTTTGCAATCACTTTCCATCCTCTTTGCTCCATCACTTGTCAGCATATTCCATGTTTTAACTAAACCTACTAAAACATTTAGAGCTATTATAACATGAGGTTTCATCAATTATCAAAACACAGAGACTCCATCTCCCCATTTTGTTAATTGATGACAAACCCATATAAATGATATGAAATATATTTTAATTCACAATGGATTGTAATTGTTTTACCCCCCTACAAATTGCATTTCTTATATTAATCAAAGTTTTGCACATACTTAGAAGCCTTTTGGGGAGGATAAACCATTGCAAACCTATACATATCTAAGTATAAAAATGGACCTTTTGAAGCGGATACCATTCGAGTGCGTCAATCATACCTTACCTACAACATTTAGCTCATACCAATGGATATACACAAGATATTCTAAGAGCACTAACTTCATACATCTAGTGATCAATTCATCAATCAAATCATACTAGGCAATTACCACACAACAATCATATTTGTTTAAAACTACTAATGCAACAAAACATATGTGTAAAATTCACATCCAAATGCAAACAGCTTTCATATGCTTCTCCCAATACTTGTTCTAATTTTTATTTATCAATTTTCCAAAATCCTAGTTCTCCCCTATTTCATTTCTTCCCCTTTACCAAGTCATTATCATTTTATTTAATCTCACATTCTCCCCCTTGCACACATTTAACCACAAAGAAAACCACTTGATAACAATATCACTTGAGAATACTTAAAAGTTGTTTCCAATCAATTTAAAAAGATGGGTTAATATCTTTATACTTTCAACTAGAATCACTTGTCCTATATACTAACACGGTTAAACCAAACAAACTCTTCACACATTTTCAATGGTTATCTTGGCCATTTGGGTTAATACAAGAAAAACATTCTAACAAAACAATAGTTTGCAAACTTCAACATTCTAATGCACCACTAATCAAAGAACTCCATAAACTAATACCATATGTCCATAGAAATCATTTAATTTTCATATATGACCTAATATAGAGCAGAAGATCCAATTTCTATACACAATCTACAAAGATGAATCATATTCAATCCATTTGTTCCTTGCCTATTAGTAAGCATTCAGAATGTCATAAACCCTTTGAGAAAACCAATATTCCAACTCATTCCTCAACTTGCAAAAACCTCTTCTCATCAATGCTTGGTAATATGTAGTCGCTAATGATCATCGCCCCACATTGTCAATAAAATGTCACCCTTTTTTATGATCTCTATAAATGTGTCTCACATCTATGTGCTTGTCTAGAGTTTATGATTGCTAACTTCACCCGCACTTCATTGTCCCATACAAGGGAACCTTCTTAATTTGATTCCATAATCATCAAAGCCTTCATTCCCATAATAGTTTGCACAACAACTCCCGACTAATATATCGGCTTCGCGTAAGAGGGCCCAAAATTGCTTCTTGATACCATGAAAACTATTATCTCCCAATAGTTTACATGTTCCACTATGTTTCTTCCTATCAACCTTGCATCCCGCATAACGATCCGAATAGCCAACTAGTCAAATCTTACCGCTCCTTGGAAACCATAGCCAACATCTGTTAATCTCATATCTCAATATTCTTTTGTGCTTTCACATGACTCTCTCTAGAGAAGCTTGGAAATCTTCACACATGCATACACTAAAACATACATCCATCTTAATGCGGTCACATAAGTAGACTTCCAAATCATACCATAAGTGGTTTGATCAACCATCATCCACTGTATCAATATCCAAGTGTCATTATCCCCATGAGTACTAATGCCTCTAGCCTCTTCCTAATCCAAACTTACTTCATCATTCCTTGATATACCTTCCTTACTCACATATTCCTTTCTTTCATCTGCTTATTTGAAGTTCAAGAAGTAAAACTAAACACCAATCATGACATCTCAAATTCATTTACTCATTATTCAACCAAACTCCTTCACAAAATTCTTATTTGTAGATCCAAAATATGTCCTCCACATAATTTGCAAACAACATCACTTCCAATCCTCTTTATGATAAGGTGTCGTCTACCAATCCAATCTTGATCCCTTAGAGAGAGAAACTTCTCAACCCTCTACCAATGCTCTAGGTGCTTCTTCAATCCATAAGACCCATCTGAGCGTTAATACATGTCGGAGCTTTCTTTGTAACTTTAAATCGGGTGGTTCTCACATAATTACCTCCTCATTGATATACCCTTTCAAGAGAACTCTGACATCCATTTATAACATATAATTTTGTCACAACATAGCCAATAAAATTCAATTGCCTCTAATCTTGCCACACCGTGGGCCCCATATCTTCCCCAAATCAATACCCTCTACTTGATTACCCTTGCTACTAGCCTTTCTTTTGCTCACCACTATTCCATCTTGAATCTTCGTGTTCTTGAATACCCATTTGTTCCAATAAATTGAATTTCTTGGTCTATCCACTATTCCCAACTTGATTGCTTGTGAATTGTTAAGCTCTGCATGCATAACATTATCCCAATCCACATCCTTCAACTTCATCAAATCTTGTTGCTCAAATATGAGACAAAAAGTACTGCTCACAAAAAGAACCAATAGACCCTTTTTTACACCACGTTAATGCCTCCAATAACTTATTCTAAATGATCTCTTGTCAATGTGTATGACACATTCAGAGGAATCTTGAGAAATCGATAGATAAGACTATACTTATTTTGATCTGAAACATGATTCACTATACTTGCTTATCTTGAATTGGAGACCACTACTTCTTCTTGTAAAATTCCACTTAATCTTCATATTCATCTTCACTGTCCCTTGTCTAATTCACCAATATCCAGATCCTTTCATTCATTGACCAACTTGTCCACCTCTTACACACTAATTGTCTTATCAGCTAAGCTGCTTTCATCATAATTTCCACATCATCACTTCCTCAATAACCACTAACAATTCCACACACTATATAGCCCTTCTTGATAGATACCCAAGTAAAATCCCTCATCACATTTCTTCCTCAAACTTGCTTACCTTGTTCCTTTTTCAATAATACATTTTAACCTAAAAACCCAAATAACAATGTTCTTCGTCCATTCAATACTCATATAGTCTCTCACATTCCATGACAATAATACTTCTATGTACAACCGTTTATACTTCCCCAAAAGAATACTAACATGTATTCACTTACAATGATCAGGCCAATGTCCAATTCAAAGTTCTATTCTTTCTTTCAACATCCCATTGATTGAGATACTTTAAGAATATTTTTGTTACCCAAAGTTCATCACAGTTCATCAACTCTTGTTCTGAAACTCAACTCCCATGGCAACTTCTAACTCCTGGTATTTTTCTAACCTCATTTTGCAACCCTTACAAATACTTGAAAGATATCAAATGTTCACTTCTCTTGTCACTCAGAAATACCCATTTATCTTTAATCCATCAACTATCACAAATCCATAATTGTTTCCACCACCATGCTTCATATGTATTTGGACCCAAAAGATCCATTTCAATAACTTAAAATCTTTGCTTACTCCATGATGCCCGTCTTTATGATGTCCAACTTCTTCCTCTTGCATGCACTAAATAGCGTGTCCTTCTCAAAAAACATCCTTCAACTCTCAACTTTGGAAAGGCACTAATAATCCATAGAGATATGTATTCCTTTACCAACATTGTTATGAATATCCCATTAAAGACAACTTATCGATTACAAGTATGTAATTGCTTTAAACTCTTTTATTGTATTTATTATAAAATTTCCCTATCACATTCATCAAAACACATGAATATTAATCCCACACAATATTTTATACTATTTGCACACAATCATGACTAAGTCAAACTAATAATGTGCAAATAACATGTCTACCAGACCCACATAATTTCTCTTAACTTCATTACGTTATTCCTTAACCTGAATTGTCTATGTACTCAAAATTGAATACCTACCCTAACTACCAAACCTACTCCTATGTAGTTATAAAGTACTTCGGTTATCAAAACAATCTGTAACATATCCTATCAAGATAATTTGCCACTCCTCCATATAATATATCACTGATCACTCAAATGATAATCATGAAATCATCCGTCCTTGTTAATTTAACCCTCGTGGTTAACCAAATATCATGAGGCAAAAATAAACATTTATATTTTTTATTGCGTTTCTCTATATGATCAGCTAATCTTAGATTACCACCCGGTCAACCCTATCAACAATTGGTCAGTAAGAGTAATTGGCCAATCTATTGTGCGTGACCCTTAGTCCACCTTTAACTAAGCCTAATTCGTTGGACCCGAAAACTAGTTAGGTTACAATGGCCCCAACGTGAGCTCTAAGGACACCTATATAAGCAAGGTGGTGCGGGCGAGTTGATTACGTCCTCTGCAGCCGTCGTGCCCACCCCATCTCTCGCCTATACTCCCACACCTACATCCAAACTACGCTTCTTCAACTCTTTCCCTACGTTGGGATTCCCTCGAGGTGCTCAATCTTGAGCAACAAGGACGAACCAAACCGCGATAAAGACTTGAACGACTACTCGCAACTCACCACAAGCTGCGCACCCAACAAACTACATCAAGACGCTTTCCGCTGCAACCTAGCATCTAGTAACCTCGAGATCTATAACTAGCACTATGTCCCTATTTATGCAAAAATGTTGTTTTTCCGCTAGCTAAAACCCGCAAACCCTTACACTCACATCATCTTGACACTTGTTTACTTGCTCATGCCAACATTCTCACCTCATCCATACCCAACCCATGCCTTATTTGGTAATGAACATTTAAGTTCTCTCACTACATTGAAAATCCACCAAATAAAGTTCCATACCAAAATCCCATAAATCATTTTGACCCATCCACACTTTATGATTTCTACATCCTCCACCCAAAATCACGTGAAACCGGAGATCACATATTAACAACCGACTATAAGTAACTCAAGCCTTCAACTAGAATCACAGCTAAGCTATATCATTGTAAAACCAATCTTCTCCCAATACTTTCACCTTGCTTTGCCATTGTCACCAAAGTAATCCATCATAGCCATGATTACACAACATCTTGTTGATGAGTTAACATCCTACTCTCCGATCATGGTGGAGTCAACCCCACTATCAACACCCAATCTCCCTCCGCTGTTAATACCTACAAGAAGATCAATTCTTTTTAGTACCCAAACTTGCCTTGTCCCAAAGTTAGTTTACCAAGATTTTAGGTACCCAAAGACTTCGTGAAGCCATCCAAGTGCACCAACAAACTTGCATGAAACACCATTTGTACCCTGGAAAAACATATAAAATCAACTTTAATAGAGATATATCTTGCTTGCTTTCCTTGTTCTTGCATCTTTGCAACTTTTGCAATACTATCTGTTTCTTCACAAAACAGTCTTGCGAGAACAAAGTCCTTGCCTTTTCATGGGGTATATCCCAATCCCCTCTTTGTAGAGCATAACGCTTTCTACCCAACACATAACAAGTTCCCACCTCCATAACATCCGAAGAGTAATACATGGAACCTCCTTCTTATTTCAGTTTCCACCATTATGAGCATCACAAGTGAAACATCACTTATGAATGAAGTAAAGTGTAGTCTACAAAGGTTAGTAGAAACAATTTAGAGCATAAAATAGTCAATCCAAGAATATCACAAGAACATCAAATGCACTTTTTGACAACTCTTTCTTATTTTGATATAAAAGAAGAATAGCCTTTCAAACTATAACTCAGTAGCTTCGCATAGGCTTCCATTTACCCTCTATGCACGGCCTCATCAATGTTGCTCAAGACCACATTTCTTGCATTCCTTCATTCCTTCCTCTTCTTGTCCATTTATTCCTTATTACTTGTTTCAAGCATTCCTTGATTCCACCCTGAGCTCTCACTATCACTATCTCTCTCACTACACACTCTCACTCTCATCATAAAGACCTTAGTATTTAGCCAAACAGATATGGATCAAATAAAGATCTTTCCCTCATTGCAATGCTCCAAAACCTGCTTCTTTATGGTCTTCTTTTCATTTCTTCCACTCACCACAAAAAGTCACTATTCCCATTCCCCCCCCCCCCCCACTATGTGAGAATACACCTTCTCTTCTCTTTCAAGGGCTTTCTTCTATTGTTTGTCCCTCCTTCTTTAATCAACATACATCTTTTGTCACTGTGTTATACAATATCAATAATATGAAACCTTACACACTTAAGCACTTCCATTCATCAAATTCTGAAGATGTCACTCCCTCTTATGATAACACATCTTCTTCTCTCATAATCTTCCAAATTTCTTTCAAAGAAGCCATTTCTCTTCATCAACCGCACTACACTTAGTCTTCAGCCTCACTTTGACTCTTCAATTTTGCTTTCCCTTCTCTTTGAATGAATACTTTAAAGCTAGCTCTTCTTCTTTCATCTTTTCTGTTTCTTTCTTTCTTGAATCTTCCATCTTTGTTTCCCTAACATCTTATTCATCACACGCCCAAACTTGATTAGATCACGTGTCCCAATCCACCTCTCACAATCAAGTCAAAAGAGTCCCAAACCGAATGAACTTCTCAAGAACTTGTAAATTCCTTTCCTCAACCTTTTCCCCAACCATAGATGATTGAACACACTTTACCTAATGAACATCTCCCACATTATCATCATCCTGCATCGAACCTTGCAAACTTCTCTTTGAGATATGCCTTAGCACTCTTACGCTTATGCCTCAAATGATTCTTCGACTTCTCCAACCCCATACAACTCTCAAGATTCGTATTTGCCTCAAATACTTTTTCATCAATCCCATAATCTACTTAAGCAATGTCATTGTAATACAATTTACTTCCTCTTTGATTTGTGCCTCCACATTCACATCACAAATTTCTTTCCTCCACTAGCCAAACATTCTCTTAATTGCCTTGATATACGTCTCCTTACTTTCCAATAGCCCATATTGAGCCCATCAAACTTGGGTAATTTCTTCATGTGTTATAGAAGCCATCCTTCACACATAGGTTGTTAACCTCAAATCAACTGTACACTCCGATACCACTTAAATCCAATAGGCTAAGGGTTAATACCTAAAATCGAAAACTAAAAAAAAAACAATCTCAACAACAATTAGATAACAATAGCGAACTTGACTTTCCCTACCTACTAGGATCAAAAGCCACCTAACCACAATTTCTACCTAATAACTCTAAAATCACTGAATGCCTACTCAATTCTAGTACCCTCTAGCTACAACATAATATTACTAGAACAAAATAAAATAATATTCAAAAGAGGGAAAATTATAGCACATGATTGTAGATAACTTATCTAAGTAATACCTATGAATCACAACAATCCAAAACAACTTGACACTTATTTTTCTTTCCAGAATCACAATTTGCCAACTATTTACCCCCGTTTGGCAAGACACTCACTTGGAGTTCCACTCTCTAATTGCATCGCAAACGCCAAACCCCTCACCGACCAGCACAACCAACACAAGATGAGCTAATTGAAAACCACACAATCCACACATTACATTTGCATTCTTCCACCCCGCGGAAGGCCACAAGAACCCCTCACAATCAACTTTATTTGACGAAAAGCACAATCACCAAGTTCTTGATCTACCACCCTTGTTCCAAACCATCAGTGATGGCAATCAACCAAACAAACAAAAAGCCGCACGAGAACACCTCCCAAGTCCACAAGATAAACCGATATCAAATGCACTTGGATCACTCAATACTTTTGTTTTCACTAACCAAGCATGGAATAGTGGAGGAATGCTCACTCAAAGAGCTCAAGAAGTTCAAATGTGCAAAGATAACCCCAACCGCCACCACAATTTATAACTGCCCCTCAAATTTTTTACCTACCCACTTTAATTGCACACGCCTTCACGGGCAACGGACCTCCACCGTCCCATCTCCGACCTCTTCAAACTAAGCCGTTGGGCAGCGGCACGGGCACGACTCTCTTCCAGATCTGAACCTCAGTCTCCCACTCCCGCCTTCCTTTCAAAACTCCTCCTTGTAACTCTCGGAACCCGACATATCACCGTTGTTTCGCTCGGCACGCAGTCCCCACGTCCTGCGAACCCTGCTCTTGTTTCTTAAAATATTCCAAAATATTTCCCGACGCTCCGTCAAGCGACGGCAAGCGTTCTTCCTCCCTGAAACTTTGGTGAACCCAGACGCTCAGTTATGCTGACGTCCGCACCCCCCCATCAGTCCGACCCAGTCGTTGGCTCCTGCTTCGTCCCACCTTTGTTCCAAATTGGCCAAGTACTAAATCTCCACTTTAGTACACTCTTGCATTTTCACTTGTCATTTACATATTAATTCCCTATCCTAAAATTCACATGCAATATAGATAACACCTATGGCACTTGACAAACTGCACTCACTTTTGAATTTCCCTCTAATATACGTTGTCTATCCTAAAATATCACACCCACTTAGTTCTGACCACCTAAAGAAAAAGCCCCGATAGATAACCTTTCCTTTTTAACTACCTTTCCCACTTCCTTCTTCTCCCAATGTAGCTTTTCAAACACTTTGCATCCTGCGTGCTTCATCACTTCATCATCTTCCATGTGTTACTAAACCCTACTCAACACTTAAGCTAGTTATACATGAGGTTTCATCAATTACCAAAACACTAGAATCTCTCACCTCCGCACCTCCCCACCCACCCACCACCCTCCCCACATTCATCACCTCCGCCACTTCTCACCTCCGCCACAATCTTCACCTCTGCCAAATTATCACATCCACAAAAATCCACCACCTCCCCACTACCCAAAGATCCTAAACATACACCGATACCACCACGTCGCAAAAAAATTTTTCCTATCCCCAAGTTGATTTTCCCAATTCCAGCCCAAAAAAAAAACACTGCACAACCAATTATTTAAGGACTTAAAAAAACCACTATGAAGTCCTTGATTGTTCCTACTCGAAGTCTACCAGCCTGCCTAAGAGCAATTCCCTCATATTCAAGTGCCAACTGAAACTACTATTTATGTGCCTAAAAAACTCTTTGGAAAGCCACTACTAAGCTGGAGAGAAACTCCCAAAGTCCCAAACATTTTAATAATCATTCTTACAGAGAGTCTCTTCTGCTGCATCAACAATATCCAACGTGTCTATACCACATAACATTTCGACTATCATAATCTGTCATATTAACTTTAAACATTTGTATGATAACCTCGAAACTAACTTACAATAATAATTGATGTTTCATTGTAATGTTTAACATATTTATACCATGCATTTAAACTTGCAAATGTTCAATATCTACATATCATTCCCTTGTAGAATCCTATTTATGACAACAGCATACGGTCCACCTCGATTATTGTCTGAAAATGATTGGCCTATCTAAGCCCAATTGATAATGCGAAAAAGTACACCCCCCTTTTAGAATCGAGAAACAATGACATTTAAAGGCTTAGAAGGTTGAAGCATTGGCCCCAAAAAAACAATTACATTTAAATTTTGAAAGCCAATATCATTTCTACATTTCATAGTATATAATTAATTATCAAGACAGAAATCATAGTGCAACCGTAACAACTTGGTAAGTATATGATTTGGTACATAATTTCAATGCACAAATGTATCCTGAATTTTTGATTCATCATGCAGACCACTGATCTCTCTCATTTATCCTAAAAAGAGGTTGTACTAACGCCTCCGCAATTACCACACAATTAGCAACATTTCATTGAGATGCTAAGTTGTAATAATATGCCAAGTAGACTTTTTGCATTATAATTTGAAATAATTAACATGTGATTTATTCGAGTTCGAGACAGGGCTCTTTAATATAAGCATTGGAAAAGGTGGAAACGAATAAAAAAGAAAAGATCATTAAAGCTATATATACTGCCGTAATATAAAACTTACTCTTATAACCATCATCACATTATGTACATTATAAACTAACTTGCAAGCAACTATAAATAACCACTTAATTTTCTTTTTATATGCCAACAACAACCTCAATCATGTCCTCTATAATACTAGGTGCGACACATAAGAGAACACACCAACCTAAGAATAACCTTCCAAAAAAAACAACTACCTACCACATCGAAAAGACATTTACCCATATGAACATTCCTTTTCCCTCAGCAACCAATCATCTCATGTTATGAAATATCTATATGAATAATACAACCCGAGTACAACGCTAACAAGTTTATACCTAAATCTTTGATGTGTGACGAATCATAGACCTGTAACTTTTAGAGGACAATCCAAACTCTTGATGTATATATAACATTAACTTATTTTGTGACTAGACTCCATTATATAATCTCCGTACAAATATGTATAATATTTATTTACATGTTCTATTATGGGAACACCATCCAATAGGTTATATTTCATAATAATATATATGTAATATAAATAATACATAAAATAATAAATACCAAAAATTTTAAAAAATAAAAAATCATTCAACTGGCTTCTCTTATGAACCATCCCCCCACCACTCCGCCTGTGTAAATGAGTCATTTACAACAGCGGTTCACTAAAAACCATTGAAATTGCTTTCCTCTACAATGGTTCTTCTCAGCAACGCCAGTAAAATTCCCCCACGTGCGTTTCAAAAAACGCCTAGACAAATGCGTTCCAACCACCTCATATCTGTTTTTGTACTAGATCTACTCAAACCTCACAGTCATATGACACCGCACAACCCCTCCCACAAAACGACTCAGATGCATAACACCACCGTAGTTGCCTTGCCCAATGCACCCCTCACTAATATCTGCCACCTCCACTACTAACCGCCACTCTCGCCAGATACGAGGCTCCAAGACAAAAGCCCATCATGAACTTCTCCATGCACCACCAAACAAGACGAGTTGTCTTAGTAACTTAATTAGATACACCCTGTTTCCTTGAAAATAGAAAAATGAAACTACCTATATTGACGTTAAAAAAAAGTGGCTCGCTGGTGCTACCTAACGAAGAGAAATAAAGTTGTAGATAATTAGGTAGTGCCCGGTGACATTTTTAATTGGCTAGACTAAGATTGATCTAGTCTTTAAATGTTTTCCTACTATCCCTTAGAACCCTTAAAAATTAAATTTGGAAAAAGTCTACTTTACCTCCTTAATATCGTAATACTATTGTCCTCTCTAAACAATATATCAGACATACATAATTCCACCCCATCTTTTCCAAACTAACATATGAACTCCCCCTTTGTTTCTCTATGATTTTTTTCCTTTCTATTTATTTCAATTATCTTAAACACTATAAATTATGAAAAAACATAAAATAGATTCTAATTTTGTTAGACTCATATATAATTCTACCCATAAACATAAAATACTATATTTTTTTTTTTTTAGTACAATTTTTCTAGAATTGGATTTATCTTTTAATGTGAATACTTATAGCCTATAGTGTCCTTCCCTCTTTTGAAAATTTTATGACTAATCAATTGTATCTTGATGAGCAAAATTTGCAAGCTCATGATCATTATATTGAATATATATTTAATTTAGTTTATATTTATGAATATTTTTTAAATAGTCAAATTGGGTATGATAAATAAAAAATATGTTCTCTACGGAAATTACTATCTATATCCTTATGAACACTAACAAAGTAGAAACACTTAAAGCCCCTAATATTATGTATCGTTTTAAAGTACAGTTTAATAAAAAATTAATTTTCTAATTAATCCTAATGTACATATTTTATATATAAAACTTTGTTTGTAGCTAGAAACTTTAATAAAAATTTTTTACTCCTTAAAAATGAAATTGCTTTTTTTAAACAAAGAGTATACTAAAGCATCTTTAATTTTCCAAAACAATCCTCTCCATCCAGATTTTTGGTAAGATGAAAAAAAATACATTCAACAACTCTAATTTGTTTGGCACATGAAAAAAGCAACCATGTTCCTGGATATGTACCACGAGTATCCATCACGCCAACTAGTGAAGATTCCAAGAATAAGTAACAACCTTCCTGATGCAAAAGTAAGAAAGTATAAAAATTTATGTGGTTTTAAAATAGTTTTATGATTCTTGATGTAAATTACTTTTATGTTCTTAGGATGATTTTTTAAAACTATTAGAATACCTTTCTTTGGCTCTCAATATTTTAACTTGAAAAACTTAATGGTTATTGAAAATTTTTTGGTACTCTTAGATGCTCTAAACATCTCATGGAATTTCAATTAGTTAATAACCCCCATCTAATAGAAAATTCTGATTACATGAACAGTTCTAAGAAGAAAAGAAACAATTCCATCAAATTAAATGAAACGTTAACATGATTATCACACTTATCAGTCCATAGAATTAAATATCTATCAAATCTAAAATTAAACTTTCTATAAATGTTTTTAAAGTCTATATGTTATTTTCTTTATATATATAATATCTTGAAAATACATCAATCATAATGTTCTTGTTTGAATGTTGTCAAATCACCTTACCACTTGTTGTGAATTTATTTCAAATTTAACGCTATTTCAGCGTAACACAGATTTAATTATATAAATTGATACAAATCTAACCTACCTTAGATCGCCTGTTGGCAACACAATACTCTCGAACCTCATTCATCATTATCACTTTGCAATTTTTTATTCCAGTATGTTATCTACAAACAATTTTCATATATCCAAAAAAAAAATTTGTTTTCTTTGTTGTACTACTTTTTTAAACACACAATTTTTGTAATAAAGTCTGAATCTATCTTTTGATAAAGAAACACGATATAATTATTCATATTAAAAAAAAATGAGACATATATCCAACACCTACTCCAACAAAAATAATGCAAGCAGAGTCCAAGGACCACCACAATTATACCCTGTCGCCGGCGTCCTCTTTTGCCTCCATTTTTTGCCACGGCCACACAAGACACCAAAAGCGTGCCCAGTCATCACATACCAACAGCCGACTCACTACTTAAAACTCACACCGTGTTATAATTAAGATAAAGAAGTCCGACCCCTGAGAAATCAAGCCGTCCACTTACCACAATTCTTTAATCGTTTGATCTTTCGTTGTGTGCTCAGATCTTCTGAAGCAGATTTACTTCCCATAATTTTTTTAGTTTTACTCTACTTAATTACTGTCTCCTCAAAGTTACACAAAACCAATATATAAACTCCACTTCTGCTTCTCTTCCTAACTCCTCAAGCTTCACCGCACTTTCTCTTCTACACTACCCCCTCCACCTCCCCGCTCTCCTCCCTCCCCCCACCCGCCCACCACTCCTCCTCGCCTCTCCGCCCGCCCCAGCCATTTTTCCTACCCCCGCCACCACTTCCTCCGCTCGCCTCCCTCCGCCGCGACCAGCTCCATCTGCAGCTTCCCAACGCACCACCACTCCTCCCCATGCCCCCCCTCTCCGCTCCCTCCGAAACCCGCCGACCCTGAAAATCAAGACCCAAAGGGGTGAATTGGGCTCTTTTTTAATTTCTAGACAAGATTTAAACCTAAAAAGCCAATTAACCCCCATGGCCTACCCTTGGTCCTAGCGAAAACGTAGCAAGTCAATAGAAAGTGAAAACCCTACACAATTCTATATGCATTAAAAGAACAAATCAAAGTAATGCAATAAGAAGAACTAGGAAAAGATGCTTGACACGACATGTTTTGCTGAGGTTCTAGATCAACACTCCCCCCTTATCCTCGTTGGACACCTCCAAGTATACTCCCCTCAATCTTGCCAAGATCGTGCTCCTACGGCTATTCATTGCCACTCCGCTCGTAATTCCCCACAACCGATACAAGTCGAATGAAGAAGCCCCGACATTCCTCCTCCGCGATCACCTTCCTCCAACACCACACCGCTAGGTGATTCATCACCAAGAGTAAACAACCTCGATCTTCGCATGACTCACTCAATTCATAACTAGAGGATGCTCACTTGAACTCTTATAAAACTAAGAGAGATATGATCTCAACATCACTTTTCTCTCTCCTACTCTTCTCTCTTCCAACCTTCCCAAACACACAAACAAATAAAATGAGCAACACAGCGAAGAATGAGACCTTAAAAACCCTCAAGAAACGCCTCGCATTCTTTATTTGCCGACGGACCCCCCAGCCCTAGCTACACCGTCCTCGCCCTCCCCAACCTATTCTGCACAAATTGCGACAACATCTCGACCCTAGCACTCCTTCTTCACTCCAACCTAGCTCTGCAATTTTCCCAACAACGATGCTCCTCCAGCGACACGCTCTTTTCAAACCAACTTTCCCCACTCCACGCTACACTCGTAACTCGGGCTAAAAACAACCCTCACTGAACGACACGCTCTCCAAGCGTCCACCCGCCGACAACAGCTCCGTCGACCCTAAAGATCTTAGCCAGAAAAAACACACACTGAAGGCCGAAGACACTGTGGACACAACCACCCACTACGACCCTCTTCTGACCACACAACGGCGGCCAACGCCTCCGTCAGAGCGTACGTAAACCCCGCCCAAAAACAGCCATCTCAACTTTGTTTTTCCCCGCATGAAAATGAAGTTTTCTAGGCTATCTTACGTCCACCTATCTTGCTTCGAGCTAAGGAAACAAGTGTGCACCACACCTAGTTCATTGAACTTTCCTAGTCAATTACTATCTAACCCCTCGGTAATATAACTCCAAGATATAAAAGAAGCCCAACTATTTCCCTAAGTTCTTCAACACCTTATGCACTTAGCTATCATTCTAGGTCTTCACGATCTCTTTGAAATCCGAAACGATATCCATCTTGAAGCTAATGCACATTTTATCCCATCATTTATCACTATTGGCTAAGCTAGGCATCACCTCAGCAAAACACATTTAGCCATAATAATCGCTAATTGGCGTTAATCACCGAAACCATCTAGGGCCATGATTCCTTCAATCTCCCCCTTTTTTGGTATTGACGACAATAAATCCTCAGTATGAAGATAAAAAGTGAGAAGTTTAATGTTTGTGACCTTGAATATAGCATGTTAAGAATTTGTAAATATCATACTTCTCACCCAACCATCACAAACCATACACAGAATATGAATTAAAAAATACCTCAAGATATCCTCAAAAACATGTAATCGAGTAATACGCGAAGCTCAATACATTTGAACATAAATATATCAATGAAACATAAACAACCACAAAATATATTATGATAAACAAAGTTTTCCATCATCCAACCATATTCACACAACATCAACCATAATATTCCACACACACAAAGATACAATCATAAAATAACATATGAATGCTACGGTAATTAAGCACAACAAAGATAACAATACCCTCCCCCTAACTCTAATACTTCACTCGACTGCCCTCTCTCCCCTTTGCGCCAAGCACCAAAAACACGAAGCCCCAGCCACTGGAAGTGACCATCCGTGAACGCAGTGAAAACGAACTGTGAGTATCGGACCTAGTCATCACTTGTCATCACAGCCTGAAACCCACTGAAGCTGCAACTGTCCGTACGTCTGGTAGGCTAGTTGACTCCTCTGTCTCCCCCTGAGGCTAGGAAGAAGAACATCCTTCTGACCTCAGAACGTCGTCCTCTTTATAGACGGGCGAGCCCCAGACCGATGAACACACAGGCGGGATAGAAACACTGCCAAGAGTAACTATGACACACTAGTGACAACTCTGTTGGGTGGTCTGATGTGAATGATACTGCAAACCTGTAACGCCCTCCAGCTTGCCTCACGTGCTGTACCTGGGGCCTCTGTGACAAACTGTCCAAGCTCCCTGAATAGCGTCTGTCTGAACTGCAGCTTGGAGAGTATGAAACTTCGCTAGACTGCCATGCATCTCCAACGAGCAACTGAAAAAGGTAATGCATGTCGCCCGGAAGGATCCACCTCAACCTCTGGACGCTGGTGAGTCTAGCTGAGCTGTCTCCGAGAGTCATCTCCTGTGATTTCCATGTAGAGGCTGAGAGTCACACAGCCCTCTGCATGGTAGTCCTTACGATAGGGTAAATCCTTCTAACTCGTTGGCGAAACTAACCAAAGAGACACCTAGGTCCTCGAACTGCACTCTGGAGAAGCTGTCCTGAAAGAAAGGAGCAACTTGTGCCTACTCTGCTTCCGCACTCTGGCCGTAACGCCTGGAGCGGTACCAACAACCACTGGAGTCTGCTATGCAGGCGAGTAACTCTCTGCTGCTAGCGAACCCTAGGCAACTGAAGCTGAGGAGTGAAGGTCTGCCCACTGGAGCCTAAAGATCTCAAGTAGCATTGTTTGGGTCATTTGAATCTCTACTTTGCTGCACTGATACCAAGAACTGTGCTGAAACACGTCTCTGTCTGGCCTGATCTCCGGAGCAGCAACTGCTCTTGTGAGGCCTCCGAACATCTCAGCCTGTCCGCCTCTCTCCTCTGCCTGGCGAGACTGCTCCTTCCCTGCATCCTCGAAAGATGTAATAAGGTACCTCTGAAGTGCTGGAACCTAGAGCGAGCTGGGGCTACACCTACCCTCCCCCTCATGGTCATGAGACACTCGGTATACTCGCGCACTGCTGATAGTCTCATCTGAACTTCAGAGTCGAATCCATCTCTATAACACCTCGCGTGGTTCAATACTGAGCATCTAGATCCCAAGCTCTACCTGGGCCAAGGCTTCAATCTGTGCGTTAGTGTCATCTGCCGACTGAGTACACACCTGCCTGTCTGGTCGCCTTGGTCAGTAATGCTCTCTTGGGCATAGGTTCTCATCATAACCCAACTGACTCATCAGTAAAACTGGAAACTCAGTCCTGACCATAGAGTACTCCAGACTCTAATCGTCGTGCGACTATGAGATATAAATCCATGGGCAAAACATAGCGCCAGTACCTTAATCCTGCACTATGATGACCTCAAGCTCGCTGACGATCAAATCCCAAAGATCAAACTTCTCCTTTCCTTCCGGAATATATGATCAAGTAGCCACACTTAGTCGTAATTGTGTCGTGAGCTCCAACTCTAAAGAATGTACGTCTGATACCTCGGAGGAATCCGACAAGTGGAGTGAGATCTCTCAGTGACGCTCGACACCCTCGAGAATGCAGCAAAAAACAACGGCCTCACGAAGTCTGTAATGACACAATCCCATCGGAGTCAGCAGGGCCTCCTGATCCCCGAAGCACAAACTGTGAATCCCGCAAGAGGACTCTAAGTGAAAAAGCTCTCTGAACACCGAGCTAACTGAAACCCTGAAATCGCGCCCCTGAAGCCAATGAAATCTCGTGATCAGGGAGATTCCACATGAGCATAGAACTGATAACCCATCCTTCTTTGACAACAAAAAGCTCAGATCTGTGACACCCGGGCTATTCCCAAAACTCGGTATTCCGGAGGCGTGCCTTCGATTACCAAATCAATCACAAGGATGATAACTAATCAAACTGAACTAGAACGACACGCGAAGCTCCCGGACTCAAGCTCCGATTGAACAAGGATAACTAGAGCAAGAGCTGAACGAGGCAAACACATGCCCCGGATTGCCAAAGCCAATACTCCAACCGAATAACAAGGGTTTGGAACGGAGATCAAGATGAGCACCCTCGAAAGCTTGAAGTAACTCGTTGAAAACTATAGCTAATGCATAAAAAAGGTAAATTTTGCAAATAAAAAAGGTAAATAAATAAAATTGGTTTGTTTTTTAATTGATTGTCCTTATTCATACCTCGGCAACATATTTATACTCCCTCAAGGAGATTTACAAAGACACACTTATCCTTCCTAAAACAAACTCCTATTTAAAGAAACTGATCGCGCAGGACCATAACAATATTTATTTCCTAACAAACACACCTATTTAAGGAAATAAACGAACCTCATGCAAATCGGACTCAAACTACTATAATAAACTGGTACAAAACTCAACCAGTTTCCTTATACTATTTTCCTCATGAAGCTTTCCATCGCAAACCCCTGCAACTTCCTTCTTTGGCCACCGTATCTTCGTCCCAGCCACCAATGCTAAGTCCACGCCCATCCATCGCAATACTTTCCCTATCAGCAATCGGCAACATCTCCCAATTAGCGACACTTGTGCGGGTAGCCGTCTTCACACATCATTCCTAAATCGCAACCCCCTTTATCGGCAATCAACAATGACCCCCTAACCAATCGCATGGCTCTTTATCGCCAATCGCTAGGACCCTTCATTTCAATCGGCAATAAGCCTCATCGGCAATCCGCAATGACTCTTCATCGGTCCATCGACATGACTCTTCATCGCAACCAGCTTCAGCAAGATTTACCAATTGACCCTTTGCCGCACAGATCATCCAGCCTCCATCGACACAACAACTTAGAGTCTCCCGCAGCACTCTTCCCATCGCACTAGCTCTCCCTGATGCCGATGGAGAAATGGCCACTGACCATCAAGCCTCGCCCATTTGACACTGTCGAAAAAAAAACGTGTCAACACCTTCTATAAGCTTCCGAACGCCCACAATCTACATGCCCTGAAGATACTACAGTCTAAGAATCTCTAGACCCACGAACCCCCTCTATGTGACAGTGGCACAACCCTGTGACCCTAAATACGTCGGTGTCAAAACGTAACGCGCGTAGAAAAATCCTCCGTGAATCGTAGTGTAAAGTCATGTCCAGCACGGGATCCCTCTAACTAACCTAGGGACTTAAATCTACGGAGCGTAGTAGCTGACCTCGTCGCTTGAAAACCCTGACCGATGCCCACTCGACTGTGCTTGAGGTCCTGGAGACCAGTGGTGCACCAGACCTCTAGAACCGTGTAACACGGCGCTCATCAATTCACCAATCAAGACGGCCCGCCACCCTCTTCTGCTCAGTCTCTGGGACTGGTTGTGCCTCCTCCTGTCCAGTACCTCGGCAGGATTTGTCTCTGGACGCGTAGGAACTCACGATCACTCCACACCCACACGCGACGAGACCTCAACCGGCACGAAA
>JAJDON010000100.1:0-35966 GCA_022036555.1 Microstegium vimineum | reverse complement strand
TGCAATGTTGTAAGTGTTCCTGCTCAGAATATGTGAACCGAAGGTTCGAGGTCACCCAATGGGTATTTTAAGTTATTCGGTTGTACTCATACAGCTATCAGAAGTCTTTGAGATAATGATTAGGTATAAGTGGGCCCAATAACTTAGGAGGATTCTATCACAATAT
Organism: Microstegium vimineum; assembly: GCA_022036555.1. Classification (NCBI taxonomy): domain Eukaryota; kingdom Viridiplantae; phylum Streptophyta; class Magnoliopsida; order Poales; family Poaceae; genus Microstegium; species Microstegium vimineum. The sequence continues at coordinate 35,800 of JAJDON010000100.1, read as the reverse complement.
GTCATGTATGTACGTTTGTATGATAACACATAATCAAATGCTATTACTATAAGACAATGCTATGGTACAAAGTTTACTTTTCAGGAGGTAATACCTTAGATAAATCTGAACCGTTGATTTATTTAATTTTTTGAATTAATTAATTATAATTAATCAATCTAAAAAGAAAGAAATATTGTCAAATCCGTAAGTGAAGGAAGAGGATCCAGCACAACGCCCCCTTCCTTTTTTTGAGTGCATGTCGTATGGCCTTCTGTTTTGGGCTTAACGTGAACACCTTAATATTTTAGTTTTCTACTAATATATACATGTATACCTACACGTATGTACAAAAGACACAATACATATTTAAGTCCGATCATGTCGTATACTCTCAGTTAAAAATACATTATATAATTAAGTGTGTATATATGACAACTTAATTAATACATATGTAAAGTGCGACCGTATAAAATTTAATGTACACTAACAAGTTCTTTGAGCATATAACAAGTTTCAACATGTTGGCACGTATCGTTTTATGTCAAGCACGTATGTACGTACAACAACATAAGTAACTCATAAAAATAGATACATTTCATTTAATTATATACATTAAAAAAATATGGTAACAACTAATATGTTAATTGAACCAAAAACTAATATGTGAAGGTGACTCTATTAATAAAAAATATATATATATATAATATACATTAAACTATAATAACTAATATGTTAATTGAGCCAAAAACTTTAGTGATCTAAAATACATTATACGCTAACATATTATATGATTGAGTATGTACATTATACTAACTTGATTAAAACTATATTACGTAATTGAGAGGGTTTTATTATAAAACATATAGCTAGCTACAATAAAATTTTATTTATGCACATAAAGTTCTCGCATGTGCATTGGTACATATATACATACGTTATGCATCACACATGTACGTTAATTTGCACGTATATACACATACGTATATACATGTGCTTCAAAATATAGTTAGATTATTCTAATTCAGTTATGTTATATTTAAAGTTGCCAAAAATATAGAAGATTACCGATATGGTGATGATGAATCGGCAACTCGAGCTCCGCTCAACTTTGGAGAAGCCATCATAATGCTGCCGGGTACCGATACCGATGTAGAGCACTTCAGCTACTTTTTTCAGAGGTTCTACAACGGACTTCCCTCCTCAGAACAGATTTGGTGGCCGTATCTTGATGAACAGAACCATTTCCCACTGCTGTTCAACGTGACTCATATGAGCTTACCCGAAAACCAAGCAATTATGAGGGCTAGCATCACTCCCCGAGCTCTCCCGGTAAACATCTTTGGATCTGGGAAGAATGCTCCACCATCGTACGAGTTCTATTATCCATCGGCAGCGGCGAGACAACTGGCATTTGGCCAACTGCCGATCAAGTTGTGCTTCTCCAGGGTAATAAAATCCAGACAGACAATCTCCAGCAATTTGGATTAGAACAAAGTCATCAGCCTCCCTGCCGATGCCGATTTGTCAGACCTCGACTTGTCCTCCTGGTCGCCAACCTCCTTCATTACCAATGAGTTCAAATCTTGGTGGCAAGAATGGAAGTGCCAACTACTCGCCAAGTCTTCGCACTACTATCGGCACTTGATCGACGCCGATTACCTCATTCCCGACGATGCAGTAAGTCTTCCATCCGATGTACTTTTATTATTTTATTTCATTTGTCATCGGTACCAATACTTAAGTCTTTTGCCCCTCCACACCTGACAGGCCGATGATCCAGTCCCTACAATGAGCAATAGCGGTAGACCCTTCAAACTTCGGATGATGGGCCCTATATCGATCATCGGCAACAAAGCTCCATCGTTGGCCGCCTTCACGCCTCAACAGGTACCCTCGCCGATGCCTACAATGGCTCAGGCTACATCGGCTGCCGCTGTTGCCTTCACGCAAACTTATGCAGTAAACTCTTTACTTGTACCGATCACATACTGTTTCATCGGCAACATTTATCTTGCATAACTTGCTTTGTATTTTCAGACATTATGGTCATCGGCATCTGCTTCCAGAATACAACTAACTTCTAGTCCTGCTGCCGATGCCCCCCAGTCTTCATCCAAGCGGATTGACTCCCCTACTGCTGCGCCGACAAAGAAAAGGCGCTTGAGGCTGGCTTCTCCTCCACCATCAGCTCCAACTGCACCACCAGCTGCCGATGCACCGCCAGTAAGACTGCTTCCGGCTCCAGTCGCACCACCTGCCGACGGGTCATCGGTAGAAGCTCCATCGGCTTCCGTACCTGAACAACCGATGGATACCGCCCCCATCCAGGAGAGAGTGGCTGCTGCAACGATCGAAACGGCATCGGCATCGGCACCGGCTATGCTAACTGAAGAAACAACTCCCGCCGTAGCAGCGGAGGTAGCATCGGCGTCGGCATCGCCAACCAGATTATCTGGCGAAGGAACCACTCAAGCTCCCACAGCAGCAACGACATCGGCATCGGCACCGTCGACCCAAGTCCCCGATGACAGAGTGCCACCACAAGAAACCGCCACTACATCGGAGGTGATACCAGCAACCACTACGCCAAGACCAGTAGCTTCGGTTGCTTCCCCAACACGGGCTCAGTCATCGGCATCTGCCGCCGATGTTCAAAATGAAGCCGGACCATCTAGCATGCCAAGCCCCAGGCAGGAGATCCGCTTCAAGACGGTAAGTAGATTACCTTAAAGCTCATAGTTTTTCAATCGGCATGTTTTAACTTCTGTTTTTAGGCCCAAGACTCTCCAGACAGCCTCTTCTCCTACAGCCTAAACTTTCAGAACGAAGATGAGCGCCCAAGCCGCCTCCGAGCGACAGTCTGTTCTCCTTCGCCGTCGACGTCCCCGATGACGATGAAGAGGAAAGCTCCAACCCGGCTCTATCGGCAGAAGTCAAGTCCAAACTTGAGGAGTTGCTCTCCCTGCTGCTGCAAGACACCTCCCAACTTGTTCAGGACTCATCGGCGGCAAGGATCATTTTCAAAGATATCCAAAGCCATCTTTCCGCCGATGCAGCAGAGACCCTCCTCCAGGCAGCTTCTATTGATGTCAAATAGATCCAGTACCAAAGGCTTGCTCGCCGCATTGCCGATAGAGCTGCCCAAGCCAAGAGCGAGGAAGAGAAGCTCAAATTCAAGAACCTTGCCGATGAGAAGCACAGAAGCATTGGTCAAGCTAAAGTTTCCATCGGCAACCTTGACCAGGAAATTTCTCGACTGTCGGCAAGGAAGGAGGAGATGCTGGCAGAGCTGCAAAGGGTTGAAGAGGGTCTAATGGCAGCCAATCAACAAAAGACCCAACTGTCCGACTCCATCGGGGCTTTACAGCAAGAAAGGGATCAGTACGCTCGGCAAGCTATCTCGTGGAAGAAGAAAATCAAGCCGGTTGAGGGTTCTGCCAATGCTGATGCCAAGGAGTTAGACAAAATAGACCAAATTCGCCTGCGTGCGATAAATGTTATCCACTCCTTGTTCTAACGCCTATTGTATCGGCAAGAATGTAGCCTGATACTTGATTTTGTCTTGTAATATAACGCCAGTTTGATTTTACCGATGTTTTTATAAGTTTACTTTTCATCGGTATTCGACTGAGCATTATGCATCTACCCATATGCTAGGGTAATATCTCTTCAAGTATTTGCCGTTGATCGCCCTAGAAAATGTCACTCCCTCGAGGGTTTCCAAAATGTATGCATTACCAGGAGCAGACTGTTTTACCCGATAAGGACCTTCCCAATTAGGGGACCACTTCCCAAATTTAAAGCTCTTAGTCCCAATCGGTAAAATCAACTTCCAAACCAGATCACCGTCGGCAAATTCCTTTACCTTTACTTTCTTATCATACCATCGGGCAATCCTCTTCTTGTTCTCTTCAATACTAATTAACGCTCTCAACCGATGACCTGCCAAGTCTTCTAACTCATCCTTCATCAGAGTAATATAATCACCGGTCGTCAACTGATCCTGAAAAGATAATCGCCTAGAACCAGTTTTAATTTCCCAAGGTAGGACAGCATCGTGTCCATAAACCAACTGATACGGCGAGACTTTGGTTGCACCATGACAAGCCATCCGATATGACCATAAAGCTTCGTTTAATACCATGTGCCACCTCCTAGGGTTTTCTTCAATCTTGCGCTTTATAAGCTTAATGACTCCTTTATTAGTCGCTTCGGCTTGACCATTAGCTTGAGCGTAATAAGGAGAAGAATTTAACACCTTGAAACCCATGCTAGCAGCAAAGTCATCAAACTCTCCCGATGTAAACATGGTCCCTTGATCGGTAATAATGGTCTGAGGAATACCAAATCGGTAAACAATGTGCTCCTTAACGAAATCTACCATGTTTGCCGATGTCACCTTCTTCAACGGAATTGCCTCAACCCATTTGGTGAAGTAATCGGTAGCAACAAGTATGAACTTATGCCCCTTGCTCGACGGCGGATAAATCTGGCCAATGAGATCAATAGCCCATCCTCTGAACGGCCAAGGTTTGATTATAGGATTCATTGCCGATGCAGGTGCCCTTTGCACATTACCAAACTTCTGACAGTCTTGGCACCCTTAGAAATAATTGAAGCAATCCTCCAGGATTGTTGGCCAATAATATCCATTCCGCCTAATCATCCACTTCATCTTGAATGCCGATTGATGCGCTCCACATACGCCTTCATGGATCTCACCCATCAACTCTTTTGATTCCTCTTTGCCAAGACACCTAAGTAAAACCCCATCAATTGTCCGATAATACAACTCATTATCTAGGAGCACATACTTAGTAGCCTGGAACCTTAGACGCCTTTCAACCTTCCTGGATGGATCCTTCAAGTAATCGGCAATTCCCTTTCTCCAGTCATCGGCAACCGTTACCGATGTCGTGACTTCCTGAATCGGCTGATATCCTGAGGCATTTTGTGCCAACCGATTGGCCTCTTCATTATGCAACCTTGGAATGTGCTCAAGGCGGTATTCTTTGAACTCCTTTAACAGCCGCAAACACCGCTCATGGGCTGCAATTAGCACTTCACTTCGGCATTCATATATTCCGATCAACTGATTAATCACCAGCATGGAATCACCGAAGATTTCAACAGCATCGGCATGCACCTCCCTGAGCAGTTCCAACCCCTTAAGCAAAGCCTGGTACTCAACCTGATTGTTTGTCGAAGCAGCAACAATCGGCAATGAAATCTCATACCTCTGTCCTCGGGGTGAAATCAACAGAATACCGATACCTGCTCCATCCTTACATGTAGACCCATCAAAGAACAGAGCCCAAGGAGCAATTTCAACAAAGCTCACCATGTTGCAGTGTTGGGTGACAAAATCGGCCATCACCTGACCCTTAACAGCCTTTGGCGATTCATACCTTAGGTCAAACTCCGAGAGTGCCAAAATCCACTTACCGATTCGTCCACTCAAAATCGGCATTGACAGCATGTATTTAACCACATCATCTTTGCAGACAACAGTGCATTCGGCCGACAGTAAATAGTGTCTTAACTTAATGCAAGAGAAGTATAAACACAAACACAATCTTTCTATGGCCGAATACCTGGTTTCAGCATCCACCAATCTTCTGCTCAGATAATATATTACACGCTCCTTCCCCTCAAACTCTTGAATTAAGGCCGATCCGATAACACCATCATCGGCAGACAAATATAATCTGAAAGGCTTCCCGTGTTGAGGGGGAACCAAGACTGGAGGATTTACCAAATATCTTCTAACTTCTTCTAAGGCCATCTGCTGTTCCTCTCTCCATATAAACTCTTGATCGGCTTTCAACTTTAACAGAGGACTGAAAGATTTAATCTTACCAGACAGATTGGATATAAATCTTCTAATGAAATTAATCTTGCCGATCAGAGACTGCAACTCAGTTTTGTTTGTGGGAGCAACTACCTTGTTAATTGCATCAATAGATTTTCTGCCGATTTCAATGCCTCTCTGATGCACCATGAAGCCCAGAAACTGTCCTGCCGATACGCCAAACGCACACTTGTTAGGATTCATTTTCAACCCATGCTCCCTCGTGCATTCCAATATTTTCCGCAAATCGGCAAGATGCTTCTTGAAGTCTCCAGACTTAACCACCACATCATCAATGTAGATCTCAACAATTGTGCCGATGTACTTATGAAAGATAAAATTCATCGCCCTCTGATAAGTAGCACCGGCATTCTTCAAGCCAAAAGTCATGACTACCCACGCAAACAAACCGACGTGACCTGGACACCGGAAAGCAGTCTTGGGTATGTCTTCTTCAGCCATGAATATTTGATTGTACCCAACATTACAATCCATGAAGCTAATAATTTGATGTCCAGCAGCAGCATCGATCAGCAGATCGGCAACGGGCATCGGGTAGCCATCCATCGGCGTAGCCTTGTTCAAGTTCCTGAAATCAATACAAACACGAAGTTTTCCATTCTTTTTATACACAGGAACCACATTAGAAATCCAATCGGCATATCGGCATTGCCGAATAAATCCAGCCTCGATCAACTTAGTAATCTCAGCCTTGATATCGGGTAAGATAGTAGGATTACATCGGCGCGCCGGCTGCCGATGTGGCTGAAAACCAGACTTGATGGGTAACCGATGTTCGACTATCGATCGGTCTAAACCAGGCATCTCTGTATAATCCCAAGCGAAACAATCTTTATTCTCTTTTAATAAATCAATTAACTGCTGCTTACATTGGGAATCTAACTTAGCACTAATAAAAGTAGGCCTAGGTTTACTACCATCGCCGATGTCAACCTCGAGCAAGTCATCGGCAGATGTGAAGCCCTGCCCCAGCTTTCCGTCATCGGCGAACTGATCCATCAAGACTCCTCCTCAGGACCGACTGCTTGGATCGGTTTGATGCGGTAATCGGCGAACTTTGAGCACCTGGTCTGCTCATAAGTGTCCAACTCTGCCGATGCAACAGTAGATGGGGCTTCACCGCGGACTACTTCAATTTTGTCCCCAATCCACTTTACTAGGCTCTGATGCATAGTAGAAGGGATACATCAATTAGCATGGATCCAGTCCCTTCCAAGGAGCAGGTTGTAGGTGCCTTTGCCACTGATTACAAAGAATGTTGTCGGCAAAGTCTTACTGCCGATGGTTAAGTCAACACATACGGCCCCCATGGCGGTTGACACGTTGCCTTCGAAGTCCTTGAGCTTCATGTCAGTCTCGACCAAATCCCGATCGCCTTTGCCAAGCTTCCTGAACACGACATAGGGCATTATATTGATCGATGCGCCACCATCCACTAGCATCTTGGTCATCGGCTGACCATCCACTTTGCCTCTGACAAACAGAGCCCTTAAGTGCTGCCTCTCATCTTCGGCAGGCTTTTCGAAGATAGCCGTCATCGGATCCAGCACCAATTGTGCCATATCGGCAGCCTCTTCATCATCACTGACGGGCGCCATGAACTCCATTGGCAACATGATGACCATGTTTATGTCTGCCGATGGGCCCCTGTCCTTGCGCTTCGGCCTCCATTCCTTCTCTTCCGAGGTTTCTGCACTGTCATACAGGTCGTCGTGGCGCTGGCGCTGAATCTTCCTCTTCTGGGTCTTAGTCAAACCCTTGGGGCACCATGGAGGAAGCTTGGTCTTCCAGACGGGCTGGTGCTTCTTTCCCCTGCTTTCATCGGCACTTCTTCCGATGTTGGGATCTCTGGAGAATATCTCTTCATCGGGCACTCTAGTATTAGCCATCTCCTCCACCTCCCTCTGGTCAACACGCCGGCCAAGCCGATCATGGGCATTGAGCTTGCCCCCCAGTCGGTCATGTGCCGATCTGTCTTCTCTGAGCGGCCTGGCGTACCTGGATGCCTGATCATCAAAACAAGGCCGCTTACCTGATCGATCGGCTACGTAGTACCCATTGCATTCTGGACAGTTATCGGCAGTGGGCAGCTTGATGCCTTCTTCCCAGCAATGAACGAAGAAGGGACACCTCCAGTGGTCCTTGTGTCGAAGCCATTCCCGACGCTCCTCCTCTTCTTGCCGATACTGTTCTTCACGTGATTGTCGATGATATTGCCTTGGCTGTTTGTGAGTAATCACCACTCCAGGAGCCCTGTTGGCGCTGTGTTACCTTCATCGGCAACCTTCTTACCCTTCCTGTCATCGGCAAACCTTCTTGCATCGTGCCCAGGCACTTGATAGTCAGGGTCTACCGATGTGTTCCTTCTGGCAGCTTCCGATGTCAGCACTTTGGTTTTTTCACTGATTTCCACCATGTTGTTTGGGAACGGGTGCTGATCTATCTTCATCGGTTTCTGGACTTTAGAGTTTTCAAACTTGATACGCCCAGACTCGATCTCCGACTGCAACTGCTGCCTGAACACCTTGCAATCATTGGTACTGTGTGAGGTCACGTTATGCCACTTACAGTACCTAATCTTCTTAAGTTCTTCGGCCGATGGAATCACTTGATTGGGCGCCAACTTGTTTCGCCCCTCTTGCAGCAATAGGTCAAACATCCTATCGGCCTTGGTGATGTCAAAGGTGAACCTCTCAGTTTCTTTTTAGCTGAATGGACAAGACACAGGCTTCTTATCCTTTACCCATTCGGCTGCATCGACATTTAGCTCCTCATCAGACCCAGAGTCTTCTTCTTTCCCGATGAAGGTCACCTTCTTGTTCCAAGTCTTCCTGGGCTCAAAGGCTTTGACATCCTGATCGGCAATCCTCTGCACCAGGTGACTTAGGCTCTCAAACTCCTGGGACGCGTACTTATCCTTGATGTGCGGCAGTAACCCTTGGAAGGCCAAATCTGCCAGTTGCCGATCATCAAGCACCAGACTGTAGCACTTGTTCTTCACATCCCGCAGCCTCTGCACAAAACTCTCTACCGATTCGTCGTTGCATTGCCTCATTTTGACCAAATCGGTAAGATTCTTTTCATGTATGCCAGCAAAGAAGTACTTGTGAAACTGCCTCTCCAGATCGGCCCATGTAATTATAGAATATGAAGGCAATGATATGAACCATGTGAATGCCGATCCAGACAATGACGAAGAGAACAATCTCACCCTTAATTCCCCCCTGCTGGCAGCTTCCCCGCACTGGATAATGAAGCAGTTGATATGCTCCATCGTCGACGTGTCGTCTTGGCCGGAGAACTTGGTGAAATCGGGCACCTTGTACCGATTTGGAAGAGGAATCAAGTCATATGCAGGCGGGTACGGGGTCCAATAGGAGTACGTGTTGACCTTGGGTTTCATGTCGAATTGCTCCTTCATGACCTCGGCAATCTTGCCAACCCAGTACGCGTCCTGCTCTTGCCGACTCATTGGCTGATTGTCGACTGGTGGAGTCGGCTGACACGCCTCTTGGAGATGTGCAGTAGTCGTGGGAACAGCACCAGTCATCTGGACGCTATGCATCGGCTAACCTGCCGATGGATAGCTTGGCATGCTTGACGGGGTCGGTTGATGCGCCCCTTGAAGATATGCAGTTGTCGCGGGCGCAGCATTAGTCATCTGCACGCTATGCATCGGTTGACTTACCGATGGATGATTTGGCATACTTGGCGGAGTCGGCTGAACTGTCGCATTCATCGGTTGTTGTGCCGATGACCCACCTTGAATGTAAGTTGGGCCTCCATAATAATACGTCGGCGCGCCAGGCTGCTGAGCTGGCGGCTGGTTGACCCATCCCAGACTATAAGGCATCGGCATGTAACTTGCCGATGATTGATAACTGACCGGAGCATGTGGCACTTGAATCCTAGAGCAATTGATCACCAGATTACCTTGGGGAATCGGTACTCCAGCTTGAGAGTTTGCCGCCAGAGATTGACTGCCGGTGGTTATAATTTGTTGCATCGGCACAGAGCTTGCCGATGGTGGCATCAGAGGCATCTTGGGGATTACTTGGAGATCATCTGATGGCACTTGTATAGTCGGAGCAGGCGCAGAGCTGTGCGTCATATGAGCCATCGGCTGTGGCTGCGCTGCCGATGCCGTAGAGTTCCCCCAGGCTGAACCATCTCCCTGCACCAGATTAGAACCAGCATATAGATTCGGGGGCATACCGTATCCCCACCAATTAGCGGGGGCTGGCCCTGAAGTTGCCGACGCGGCCGGATCTGCATTGAACTTGGTGGTGTCGCCGGCATTCGGTCTTGGTGATGTGGCCACACCGGCAGATGGTTCCACAGGAGTGGAAGACGCCATCTGAGCCGCCGATGGGCTTGCAGATGCCAATCCAGGTTGATGGTACGCTGGACCGGCATATCGCGGTGCATGTCCTTCTTTGAATGTTTGCGCGATAGCATTGTAGACAGTATTGGACAGCACGTTGGAGTGGTTAATTAAAGCTTGACTTACAGCGGCGTTAACCATCTCTTGCAGCTTGCCAGGGTTGGCGTCGTACGTGACCTGTCGTGGCAACGGCGGATCTTGCTTCTGAATTGCTTCGCCGCTCCTGCTGAGCCTGAAGGATTTGAGATACAGCTGCCTGTATTCCTCCATAGCCCGATCCATGGCCTGCTTCTGATCATCTTTCAGATCGGCCTCAGACACTTGAATGACATTCCTCTGATTAACATCGGCGTGATCAGCCATGCCGGATGTGTAGATTTGTATAATCAGGTCCCACCGAGCGTGCCAAAAGAGGTGTTGACAAAAAAAGCGTCAGATCTGTGAACACCTCGGGCTATTACCCAAAGCTCGATGTCGAGGGCGTGCCAGTCGATTTGACCAATCAATCGACAAGGATGATAACTATGACAAACTGAACGAGACGACAGCGATGCGCCCGGACGTCAAGGCTCAGATTGATCACGGATAACTAGAGCAGAGCTAGACGAGGCAAACAGCGATGCGCCCGGATTGCCAAAGCCTAGAGGTACTCCCACGCGGAACTAACAAGGATTTTGACGGAGATCAAGGTGATGCAGCCCGTCGAAAGCTTGAAGAACTCGTTGATAACTATAACTAATGCATAAGAAAGGATAAATTGTTGGAAAGGTAAATAAGATAAAAGTAATTGATTTGGTTTGAATTGGATTGATTCTTTATTCCATAGCCCTCGGGCACATATTTATACTCCCGCATGGAGAGTTGTACAATGACACGACACATATTTTTCCTAAAAACAAACTCCTACTTTAAAGGAAACTGACTCGCGCAGGAGCCGGATAACAATATTTATTCCCTAAACAAACACACCTATTTTAAAGGAAAATAAGCGACCCATGCAAGAGTCGGACTCAAACTATTATATTAATACTGGCGCAGAACACCAGTTTCCTTATACTTCTTCTCGATGGAAACTTTCCATTGGCAAATCCATTTAACCTGCACCTTCCTTCTTTGGTCACCTGTAGTCTTCTGCTGCCACCAAGTGCTAAGTCACGCCCATCGGCATCGGCAACACTCTCCCGACCGGCAATCGGCAACATCTCCTCGTCGGCAACCAGCAATAAACCCTTATCGGCAATCGACAACTATCTTCCATCGGCAATCGGCAACGTGTCCTTATCGGCAATCGGCAGGACCACCAATTAACCTTTGTCGGCAAAGATCGCCCAGCCTCCATCGGCAACACACTTGGCCTTTTGCAGCACTCTTCCATCGGCAATATTAACTCATATTTCACCGATGCCGATGGAGGACGAACATTGACCAGTCAAGCTTCAACCTATTTGACACGTGTCGAAAAACGGTGTCAACAATACAAATTTACTAGCCGGTGGTCTTGACCCCCTGGGTCATAACACCGACAGTTGGCGCGCCAGGTAGGGGGCTTTGCGTGTCGATCAACTCTGAACTACTCTCCTAGATGGATTCCACGATCCCATTACTTCCATTCGCCACCACCGTCTTGTTCGGGAGTCTAGAGTTCATGTCCACGGGCCACGGCCACGACATGGTTCTACTCTCGGCTAGTGGCATGGATAGCAGCAGCTCCGGTACTCCGGGGCCAAGGAGGAGCAGACGACGGTCCCACCACTCGCGCCTTTTGCCTGTGACCAGGAGGGGGCGTGAACGACGCCGCCGCACTCTTCATCGGGCGGATCCCGAGACGCTGGATGTCGTCCCCCCGGCCTCAACTGGCAACACAGTTCCTCCCTTCGGGAACCTGTTTGACCCATGCTTGCGGGTTGGGGGCGGGTACCTCGCTGAGCCTGACTTTGGCTCTGCCATACTGTCATCTCAGAGGATTCCCGCGACTTCTCCGACATACTCGGCCGCACCATCGCAGGACCTGTTTCCACATGGGCTCTATAACAGCGCCAGACTCTGTTCTGCTTTTGTAGGCTCGCAGATGTAGGCACGTTATGGCTCCTCAGGGAACCTGCTACGTACGACGATCAACCTCGTCACCACTCCTCCACCGGACGAGCGCCCGGAGTCGCGACGAGCCCCGCCCCTAGGGTGTCAACCTGGGGGATGACACGGCGATGGCTGGAGGAAGAATGCTGGGGATCTTTCCCCAACTTCTACCATGGCTACCCCGACTCGGACTCCCCCGATGAGGGTTACGATCCCACCCGGGAATGTTTCCACCTCGACGGTCAGGTTGACTCCCAAGATGACGTCAACGACGCCGCGGCCACGGATGAAGGAGGAGGGGGCAACGGCACCCCGGTGCGAGAATTCGCCCCCTCCCCCCCCCCCCCCCCGGTTCCAATCGAAGCCGATCCACCACAGGACGCTCAGATCGCGCAAGTCTGAGAGCTGCTCGCCAAGCTCAAGGAGGAGCATCTGCGACTCCAGCAGCTCGAGCACGCCCTCGAGCGAGATCGCGGGCGGTCACAAGGTGGAGGAGCCCGCGAGCGGGCCCGGGAAGTCCATCGACAGATCGTCGAGGAGGGGGCAAACGAGCGCCACATCTACAACCGCGCTAGCTAGAATGTTGTGGCAGCCGCGATGCTGCTTCGTGACATGCCGGCACCATCGACGCCCCAGGCGCGACGCATCAGGAATGAAATCCAGGGGCTTCTCCAAACCACGGTCGTTCAGCAGGCGGAGAGCTCGGCCTCGAGGCGTAGAGGAGCTGCTTCCGAGCGGCGGGACGTGCCTCCTCGACAAGATCGAGAGGTATCTGTCCACCAAGACAAGGCTCCCCAAGGCGGAGCGGAGCGGCAACTAGTTCGAGACCGCATCCTCGACGACCGACAACCGAGAGATGCGCGGTACGACATCAACTACAATAAACGACGCTGACACGGTGACGCTGAGGCTCGAGGTTACAGCGCTCACCGGGTGAGCGCTACGATAGTGACGAGGATCGACGTCGATCCCCAGAACCACCAGGGCCACGAGTCTTCGGTAGGACCATCCGGCAAACCGCCTTGCCTGTTCGTTTTCATCCGCCCACCAGCCTGGTCAAGTACAACGACAAAACCAAGTCGGAGCTCTGGCTTGCTGATTTCAGGCTGGCATGTCAGCTAGCAGGAGCCCATAACGACCACGTCATCATTCGGCAACTCCCGCTCTTCCTCTCCGACAACGCTCGAAGATGGCTCGAGGAGCTCCCCCGGACTTGATCCAAGACTGGCCCGACCTAGTCAGAATCTTCGAGGGAAATTTCAAGGGCACCTACGTACGGCCAGGAAACTCCTGGGATCTTCGCAGCTGCAAGCAGAAGCCAGGGGAAACCCTCCGCGACTTCACCCGTCAATTCTCGAAGCAACGTACTGCACTAACCCACATCTCCGATCACGACGTCGTCACGGCGTTCGTCGCCGGGAAAACCTGCAAGGAGTTGGTGCGGGAGCTGGGACGGAACACCCCCAAGACCGCCAATGAGCTCATGGACATCGTTGCCAACTACGTGGCTGGCGAGGAAGACGTTGGGGCGTTCTTCTATGCATCCCCAGACAAGGGGAAGGCCAAGGTGGACGAGCCCGGGGGCTCGAACAACAGGCCCAAGAGGAACAACAACAACAACAACAACAACAACAAGAACCAGTCGGGTCGACGCGACGTCGAGCCCTGCAGAATCATGGCCCTAGTTGGTTTCGGTGATTAACGACAATTAGAGATTATTATGGCTAACGTGTGTTTTGCAGAGGCTATGCGTAGCCTATCCATGGTGATCAAGGAGAATGGGCTCTAAAGGTCATCACTTAGCCCCAAGATGGATATTGTTTCTGTTGTTAAGGAGACATGATGAAGACCCTAGAATGATAGGCTAAGTGCCATAAGGAGATGAAGGGCACTTAGAATTAGATAGGGCTTCTCTTTTTACCTTTGACCGTACTATTAAGAGGGGTTGAGACTAGTAGCTTGACTTAGGAAAGCTTCATGTTTAGGTGTGGTGCACACTTGACTTCCTTAGCTCTAAGCAAGCCTATGGTGACCGTAAGATAGCCTAGAACAACTTCCATATTCATCGCGACGAAAAACGGAGTTGTCAAAATCTTTTTCTGGGCGACGGACGCTCCTGGCAGGGGCGCCGGACGCTGGGTGGTTGAGTCCACATCGTCCGTCGGCCTTCCAGAGAGGTTGTTTTCTGGCTAAGTTTTTCAGGGTGCGTCGGACGCTGTCCGTCGGCCAGGCGTCAGACGCTGGGAAGAGCGTCCGTCGACGTTCCAGAGAGGGTGTTTTCAAACCCTAGCCAGAATTCAGCGTCGGACGCTGTGGCTGAGCGTCCGTCGCCCAGTGACGTAGCGTCCGTCGCTGGGAACAGTCTGTCAGAACTAGCCGTTAGACAGAGGCGTCGGACCGTCTGTCGCCTAGGCATCGGAGCGTCCGTCGCCTCAATTATGAACAGAAACTAGCCGTTGGGCATGCGACGGACAGTCCGTCGCCTAGTCGACGGAGCGTCCGTCGCCAACTTAAAATGCCAGCCCGAGGCAGTTTTCAGAGGGTCTATTTATAGCCCCTCCCACTTCTCTCCCACCTTGCCTTTGCTCATTTGGGTTGCTGAGTTCGTTGAGAAGGTTAGGAAGAGAGCAAGAGCCCTAGAGAGAGAGAGTGATTCGCGAATCCATCCATCCTCTCTCTAGTTCATCCAAGAGTTCAAGTGTGCATCCTCTAGTTGTGAAGCTTGAGTGAGTCAAGCGAAGATCGAGGCTTGTTACTCTTGGTGATCGACATCACCTAGACGGTCCGGTGGTGTTCGGAGGAAGGTGATCGCCGGAAGATTGTCGGTGGCCCTTCTCCATCGACGTTGTGATCGGTTGTGGGCGATTCACCGAGCCGGAGTGGCGAAGAATCAGCCCATGGAGAGCACTCATCCCTTGTGCGGGATTGAGGGGGAGCTATACCTTGCGAGGTGCTCCAACAAGGACTAGGGGGGAGTGTCGACTCCTCGATACCTCGGCAAAACATCGCCGTGTCAAGCATCTCTTTCCCTAGCTCTTTATTACCGCATTTCTTTCCGCACTTGTCTTTCTTTTCATACTAGAATTGTGTAGGAAGTTTTCTCTTTCCATTGCCTTGTTACCGCTTTCTATCTAGGACACACAAGCGGTAGGCACTAGGGGGTTAATTGGCTCTTTATAGTTTTAATTCTTGTTTAGAAATTAAAAAGAGCCCAATTCACCCCCCCTCTTGGGCATCTTGATCCTTTCAATTGGTATCAGAGCGAGGTTGCTCTAAATTAGGCTTCACCGCCTAGAGCAAGATGTCCCATGGGGATGGACCACCTCCCATGTTCGATGGAGACGACTTTCCTTATTGGAAAGTTCGTATGGAGGCCTATCTAGAGGCCGTTGACGTGGGCGTGCTCAAAGCCGCCACAAAGGGAGGTACTCTCTTCGCGGAGGACCTCAACTTTGAAAAGCACAATGCCAAGGCAAACAACATACTCTCTCATGGCATTAGCAAGGATGTCTTCAACCGAGTGCGTAATGCCAAAGACGCATTTGAGTTGTGGACCACTATTTGTGCACTTCACGAAGGCACAAAGAGTGAGCGTGAAGAACGCTATCACTTGGTTATGGCTAAGCTAAATTCTTTCTCTATGCATGCAAATGAAAATGCAAATGAAATGTACTCATGACTCAATATTATTGTAGAGGAATTGAATGGGCTCGGTCTCAACCAAATGGAACCGGCTGATGTGGTACGCAAGATTCTTTGTGTATTGCCCATTGAGAAGTATGGCCACATCGTCACGGTGCTTCACCAAGGAGATCTCTCCGCCGCTACACCAACACAAATTTTGGGCAAGATCAATGCCCATGAGATGTACATGAAGATTGGTGATGGTGGCTCATCTTCCTTCTCCAAGAAGAAAGAAAAAGAGAAGGAGGAAAAGAAGGACTTGGCTCTCAAGGCATCCTCGTCGGAGAAGCACAAGATGCAAGTCATGTATGAGAGCACAAGTGATGATGATGATGATGATGATGATCTC
The DNA here is from genome assembly GCA_022036555.1 of Microstegium vimineum. Taxonomy (NCBI): domain Eukaryota; kingdom Viridiplantae; phylum Streptophyta; class Magnoliopsida; order Poales; family Poaceae; genus Microstegium; species Microstegium vimineum. The sequence continues at coordinate 19,453 of JAJDON010000100.1, read as the reverse complement.
GCTCTCATGGTGAAGAAAACAACCAAGATGTTGAAGAAGCTAAGCAAGAATGGAGTCAAGTTTGACTCAAAGAAGAAGAAATTCTTCACAAGCTCTTCAAGAAAGCCCCTCTCCAAGATGGATTGCTACAATTGTGGCAAACTTGGACACTTGGCTCATGCTTGCCCCGAAGAAAAGAAAGACAAGTACAAGAACAAGAAAACTAACAACAAGTTCAAGTACAACAAGGGCAACAAAGTTGAGTCAAGTGATGAGGAGAAGAAGGATGACAAGCCATTCAAGAAGAAGAAGAACTTCAACTTCCACAAGAAGAAGAAGAATGGCAAAGCCTACATTGTTGGTGATTGGCTCACCGACATTGAAGACTCAAGTGACTCATCCAGAGATGAAAGTGAAGAAGAGAAGGTGGCCGCCTTGGTGATTGGTTCATCTATTCCACCGCCACTCCCTCCATCATCTCCGGGCTCATCCTCTACACACCTATGCCTCATGGCTAAAGGTGACAAAAAGGTACAAAAAGAGGATAGTGATGATGAGGCTAGCTCTAGTGATGATAGTGATGATGAGTTTGAGGCACCTTCCTATGATGAGCTAATTGAAATTTGCAACAAATACACTAAGCTCATTAGGAAGTATAAAGGCAAAAGTGAATCACTAGAGAAAGCAAATGGAAACTTGCATGATAAGCTTGATGACTTGACTAGTGCTAATGATGAATTGAAGCTTGAGAATAAATCTCTCTCATCGAGCACTAGGGAGCTCAAAGCCTCACTCAAGCAAGCAAATGAGAAACATGATAAGCTTGAGAGGTCAACACAAGAGCTCCAATCAAGATACAACTTGCTAAAAGATGACTACAACCAAGTTAAAAATGAACATGGCACACTTGTGATAGCTAATGAATTGCTTTCAAATGATCTTGCTACACATGTTGCTATTAACCCGATTGTCAAGTGTGATATAGCTACTTCTTGTGAGGACTTGCTTGATGAAGTTGCTAGTGAGCAAAATGCAAAGTGCAAGGGCAAGAAGGTAGTTGAGGCCGACAAGCATGATGACTATGTGAAAATGAGGCAAGAAAACTCCAAGCTCAAGCAAGAGCTAATCAACCTCAAGGCAAGCAAGCCACTCACTATAAAGTCGGCCAAACAAGATGACAAAGATGCAATGACCTTGATCAAGTCTCTCAAAGGGGAAAATGCAAAGCTCAAGGTTGAGAAGATCAAGCTTACAAGTGGATTGGAGAAGTTCACCAAGGGCCACAACCTTCAAAGTGAGCTCTTGATGAACACTATCATAAAGACCGACAAGACCGGCATTGGGTTCAAGGAGAACCAAATCATGAAGGCCAAGGTCAAGATAGAAGCCAAGAACTATTACAAGAACAAGGCTATGAGAAGCATCTATGACACACCAAAGCCCAAACCCAAGAAGTGCTTTGGATGTGGTCAAGAGGGTCATCTTCAATCCCAATGCAAGACTCCACCACCCAAGACCTTGCCCAAGCACATAAGGCCTTTCGCTCATGATGCACACTTCATCATCAACAAGGACTCCAAGGGTAGACCTCAAGTTGTTATTTCTCGGTCCGAAGATGAAGAACAAGCCAAAGTGCTATGGGTTGCTAAGGAGTTGGTGGACAAGGCTATGGGACCTCGCCAAGTGTGGGTTCCCAAACAACAAGCTTAACTCCAAGTTGCTTGTGTGTAGGTGAACTACAAGACCGGTGGAAGTCATTGGGTGATTGATAGTGGATGCACTCAACATATGACCGGTGACTCCCGGATGTTCACCACACTTGAGGAAGATTGTGAAGGGCAAGACAAGATTACCTTTGGGGACAATTCAAAAGGCAAAGTGCAAGGTCTAGGCAAAGTGGCAATCTCAAATGATCAATCAATATCAAATGTCTTGCTAGTACAATCATTGAGCTTCAACTTGCTATCGGTGGGACGACTATGTGATCTTGGTTTCCAATGTCTCTTCACTCCAAATGAGGTAGTTGTGTCCAAGATTGAAGATTCATCATTGATATTCAAAGGGTTTCGGCACAACAATCTCTACCTAGTGGACTTCACCTCAAATGAAGCTAGTTTGCAAACATGTCTTTTCTCCAAGAGTTCCTTGGGTTGTCTATGGCATAGAAGATTAGCACATGTGGGAATGTCAACTTTGAAGAAGCTTGTCAAGAAGGAATTGGTTAGAGGTGTGAAGGATGTGGTGTTTGAGAAAGATAAACTTTGTAGTGCGTGTCAAGCCGGCAAGCAAGTAGCAAATACTCATCCAACCAAAGCTTTCATGTCAACCTCAAGAGTTCTAGAGCTACTCCACATGGATCTGTTTGGACCTACCACCTATGCTAGCCTTAGGGCAATCTCTTTTGCTTGGTGATAGTTGATGACTACTCTAGATACACTTGGGTGTTCTTTCTTCAAGACAAGGGAGAAACTCAATCAATATTCAAGAAGTTTGCAACTAGAGCCCAAAATGAGTTTGATGTGAAGATCAAGAAGATAAGAAGTGACAATGGGACCGAGTTTGTGAACACCAAGATTGAAGACTATTGTGATGAAGTTGGAATCAGGCACGAAGTATCCGCCACATATACTCCTCAACAAAATGGTGTAGTAGAGAGGAAGAACCGGACTCTTATCACTCTTGCTAGATCAATGCTTGATGAATACAACACCCCGAGAAGTTTTGGGCCGAAGCAATCAACACCGCATGCTATGCGGCCAACCGGCTATTTGTCCAAAGGCTTCTCAGAAGACCCCCTATGAGCTTGTGAATGGAAAGAAACTGGATATATCCTTTTTCCGAGTGTTTGGTTGCAAAGTGTATATCTACAAGAAGCGCCAACACTTGGGCAAGTTCCAAAGAAGATGTGACATTGGTTTCTTAGTTGGGTATTCACTTAAATCCAAGGCATACCGTGTATTTAACAAAGCCACCGGCTTAGTTGAAGAAACGTATGACTTGGAGTTTGATGCAACTAATGGCTCTCAAGAAGAGCATGAAAATCTTGATGATGTAGGTGAGGAACCCTTGAGGGAGGCAATGAAGAACATGCCAATTGGTGCTATCAACCACAAGAGGTGGAAAGAAGTTGAAGATGAAGCAAATCAAAATCCTTCTCCACCTCACATGCCTCAAGTTGATGAAGAAGATCAAGTGAGGGAAGCTCAAGAAGACACTCACATCCCTCAAGATCAAGCCGAGGCCGAAGCAAGCAATGTTGAAGCACCGCAACCTCCTCCCCAAGAGATAAATAGAAGATCTACACCTATGCTTCAAGCACATCCTCAAGACCTCATCATAGGGAGTCCATCAAGGGGGGTAACAACTCGATCTAAACTTGCTTCTTATGTTGAACATCACTCTTTTTTTTTCCTTTGTTGAACCTTCTAGTGTGGAGGATGCACTTGCGGATCCGGATTGGGTGAACGCCATGCACGAAGAGTTGAACAACTTCACCCGGAACGAAGTGTGGACACTAGTAGAAAAGCCCAAAAGGAGCAAGAATCATTGGCACCAAGTGGGTGTTTAGGAACAAGCAAGATGATCAAGGCGTGGTTTGTGAGAAACAAGGCAAGATTGGTGGCAAGGGGTTCTCCCAAGTTGAAGGATTGGATTTTGGGGAGACCTTTGCACCGGTTGCAAGACTAGAAGCCATTGTATCCTTTTGGAGTATGCTTCACACCATAAAATGAAACTCTTTCAAATGGATGTGAAGAGTGCCTTTCTTTAATGGTTTCATTAATGAACTTGTTTTTGTCTCACAACCTCCCGGGTTTGAAGACCCAATTTGTCCTAATCATGTGTATAGGTTGTCCAAGGCACTCTATGGATTGAAGCAAGCTCCAAGAGCTTGGTATGAGAGGCTAAGAGACTTCCTACTCAAGAAGGGCTTCAAGATCGAGAAAGTGGATACCACACTCTTCACCAAGGTGCTAGATGGAGAGATCTTTGTTTGCCAAGTATATGTCGATGACATTATATTTGGGTCAACAAACCAAGGTCATAGCAAGGAATTTGGTGCATTGATGTCCAAGGAGTTCGAGATGTCGATGATTGGTGAGCTAACCTTCTTCCTAGGCTTTCAAGTTAAGCAATTGAGGGAGGGCACCTTTATATCTCAAGAGAAGTACACTTATGATGTGCTCAAGAAATTCAAGATGGAGGATTGCAAACCAATCAAGACCCCAATGCCTACTAATGGGCATCTCGATCTCGATGAGGGAGGTAAACCGATCGACCAAACTCTTTATCGTTCTATGATCAGTAGTTTACTTTACCTCACCGCTTCTAGGCCGGATATCATGTTTAGTGTGTGTATGTGTGCTAGGTTTCAAGCAAACCCTAAGGAGTTGCATCTTTCTGCGGTTAAAAGAATCCTTAGGTACTTAAGGCACCACCCCTTAGCATGGATCCTTGGTATCCCAAAGGAGCTCCCTTCCAACTAGTTGGCTATTTCCGATTCGGATTACGCCGGGTGTAAGGTTGATAGGAAGAGTACCTCCGGCGGGTGCCACATGCTAGGAAGATCACTTGTTTCTTGGTCCTCAAAGAAGCAAAATAGTGTGGCATTGTCAACCGCCGAAGCGGAATACATTGCCATGGGAGCAAGTTGTGCACAAATCTTATATATGACCCAAACACTCTTGATTACGGCGTGTTTTTTAAAATAAGTTCCACTTTTGTGTGATAATGAAAGCGCCGTAAAGCTTGCAAACAAACCCGGTTCAACACTCTCGCACCAAGCACATAGATATTACGCCATCACTTTTCTTAAAGATCATGTGGCTAGGAAAGACATAACACTAGTTGGAGTTAAGAGCGAAGAGCAATTGGCGGATATCTTCACTAAACCACTCGATGAAACAACCTTCTGTAGGTTGAGAAGCGAGTTAAAATGGCTTGATCACTCTAATTTCACTAAAAGATGATTTGTGTGAACCATGCATTTATATGTAATATAACATGTTTAATTTGGTAATGCACATAGGTTGGCTAACGCGGTTAAGATAACCGCCCCCCAAAGCGTTTGTGAAAGCTTAACCGCGGTTTAAACTTGCAAGCAACCTAGATTCACCTTTGAAATTTCATAAGCATATGCATGTTGTGTTGTTTGCCCTTTCTTTTTCGGGGTTTTTTAAATTTTTGAGCATCCTCTATTTATAGTCCACTTAGGGGGAGCATTCCAAGCTCAAATCACTTCTCTACCCCTATTGTGGCCATATGATGACTCCTTGGCGCTTCCATTCGAATTTTTTTGAGCTAAAAACTAAATTTAAGCCTATGGCAAATAATTGAAAATGAGTGTTTGGAGATGGTTCTCATATCAGTCAATCAAGTGTTATTTGGATTTTTTGGGATTGGAACTTGGTTGGGAGAAAGACGAAAAAAAAAAAAATTTGAAAAATTCCCTTTTTGGTGTGGCGTCCCGGGCGTGGTTTTGTAATTGCCTCAGCGCCGTCGCGTTCCGGAGTTTAAAGTTCCCCGTGAAAGGGCGAGGAAACCCCCAAGGCCCACGCGGGGTCCGTCGCGGAGCGCCCGCGGTCAATGCGGGGGGTTTAAAATCGGTCTGGAACCCCAACGGAGTGTCGTCGGCGTCCCCGAGCGTCCGTGTACCGAGGAGGCCCGTCGTATGCGGCGGACTTCCGGCCAATGGGAATTTTTTTTGAAAAAACCCCCGATCTCCTCGTCTCCCCGTTTCGTTTTCAGTTGCCCCGCGCCGTTCCCAAACCCTAGCCCCACCTTCCCCACGTGGCCCGGGGCACCCCCGCCAGCGGTTCCTTTCCCCCTGGCCCCCGTTTTTTTCCTCCCCCCAGATCCCCTCCCCTCCCCGCTGTGTCTGCCAGCGCCGCCGTTCCCCCCCTGCTTTCAAGCTCCGGGGCACTGCCCCCCCTCGCCGCCGTCCTTCTCCTCCCCTCCGCCCAAGCTTCTCCATGTTCCCTTGCCTCTGTTTAAATCCCCCCAAAGGGGGAGCTCTAGGTCGAGGAGCCCCCCCTGTTGGGGGTCGTTTTCCTTTGGGGAAAGGGGAAACCTTCTTTCATTTTTGTGATTTTAAACCCAAAAATTTTGCATTTCACCTCTCCACCCTCCAACCTAACTCTTTCATCCCTATCTTAGAGTGCGGTTTTGTGGTTTTGGTTGATGGTGGGGGAAATTCTTTTTTTCCCTTTTTGGGGGGGGCTCGAGGTATGGCAGTGAATATCAATCGATTCTATTTTTCCATTTTATGTTTTATAGATCCGACCTTATTATATGCTTATGGTTATATCTATTTCCAGAGAGGGTCGTTGGTCAGTTGATCGGTATCAGAAGTGGCCAGGACAGATAACTGGGGCAAACCCGCGGTAATATGAGGCAAAACCCCGCGAGGCAGTCCGGGGCCCGGGCGTCCATCTTTCGTTGTTTGGTTCTGTGGTTGTGGGGGGTCAGTGACAGTGTTTATCGACAGGGGGCCCCTGGTTTGTTTTTGGATTCCGTCAGTGGTTTTTTAGTTTTGGCATGGGCAAGGCGAAAATGCAGGCCCTTCCCCGGAGGGGGGGAGACCCTCCCCTCCCCGCGTCCCCCCACTGACCGGGGGAAGGGAAAAGAAAGGTTTTCGAGGAACGCAAAGGCGGCCTGGATCCCCGGTTCGAGAGCTCTTGCAAAAAAACAGAGGGAGCCGGGGGAAGAAACGGGGGAGGACGTGCGCCCCGGTTAGGTCTACCCGCCCTGGGCGCGTGTGGTCCCCCCACCCCAGAGTAGAGCTGTTTTGGGTAAAAGGACCAGTACAGAGCCGTTTTTTCCCGCGACTGGCCACAGAGGTCGGGGCCCCTTTATATTGGGGCTGTGAGCCTTGGTCACTCGTTCCCCGGGGTCAGGTGCACCCCTAGCCCCCGGACCCGACTCCCCGACCCAGTGGGGCCCAGGAAGGACACTTAAGCGAAGCAAGTCCCCTGTTGGTTTTTCGATTTTTGTCTTGGTTCCCCCCTCGGGGACCCCGGGGGGACGAGGTTCAACCCAGTGACGGGGGGCTTTACCGAGCGTATGTTGACCTGATGCCCCCCCAGGGCCAAAGGGTTGCCCGTACTAGATTGGGGGATCGGCGGCCAGAGATCCCGCGCATTCCAGTAATCCGGGTTACGATCGTGGGTCCCCCCAGGGGCTATAGAAGGGTGGGGCTATGTTCTACACCCCCTGGGATTCACCTGATACGAGTTCCCCCATTGCCTTAGGGAGTGACTTGGGTTACGCTCCAGGTTCCCGGAGCTCTTTCCCTCGGTTTCCCTCCCCGGACCACAGTCTTGCTATGGGGATCAGGAGGCCCCCCCGGGGCCCACGATGGTTTTAAAAGGGCCCTCCCCAGACTTTTTTGCCCGTGCTTTCGGCCCCTTTAGAGGGGGTTGAGCCGTATCCCGAGACCCCCCTCCCCTTTGGGTCGGATCCTCCCCGAGGTTTTTCAAAGGGCTATTCTACCCAGGTTGGGTGGGATCTATCATCTCTTCAGTCAGTTTTTACCATGGGACTGTGTGAGCGAGTCGGGACTTAGCTGTGGGTTCAGGGTCATTGGCAGTTTAGTTCGCCCCGGACTCCACTTGGTAGTTGAAACTGGGTCAGGGGTTTTTAGGTCACCCCCGAGGGGCACGGTTTCCCCTTACTTTGAGCCAGTTGGGGGCCCCTGGAAAATCCTCGCCCCGCAGGCTTCAGCCCGCCCCGGGCAGGCCCAGTGCCACCACAGCAGCCGAGGTCACCGATCGGTTAGCAGTTGGGCAGGCAGGTGGCAGAATTGGACGCCGGATCGATAATGCAGAGGGCAGTATTTAGAGAGGTCTCGGGCCCGACAGCTTTGGGCAAAATACCTGCCCTGTGCACGAGTATTCACTATGACACATGACCCCCGAGGTTTGGGTGGGGGCCAGCACAGCGCAGCAGCTCCAGCTTTTCCCGGCTCCAGTTTTCAGAGGCTACCCCCGCTCACTATTTTCTCTCGAGGATTTCAGGGGGGAGCAATCTCGCCGGGAGGGGCAGAGACGGGCGGTGCAGACCTACGGAGGCTCACTGAAACAGGGAGCTGGCAGCTCAGGCTCAGGCACAGGTAGGGAGGGGGGGGGGAGTTCCAACGCCATTCCTAGCCTATCCGGAAAGAGGCAGAGATCCCGAAAAACCCCAGACTTTTTTTACTTGAGCGTCCCTTTTGGCCTTGCCCCTTTCCGGGGGACCTCCACGCCACACTTTTAGTTTCCCCCCTTTCTTTCGCAGCAGCAGTTCCCCTCTCCCCCCCACCGCAGCCTCCAGTGTTTTTGGTGCCCACTCCAGCGTTTTCCCTCTAGAGGGCAGCAGGGGTCAGGGGACCACTACCCCCCCCGTTTCCCGCCAGTAGCTTCTCCCGAGTAACCCGACTCCGAAACTAGGTGTTTTTTTGGATTTGCTTTTACCCGGGGGGTTCCAGACAGGATTCACTCCTTCCCGGGGAAATACTCTTGCAGAGGCCTGCGAGAAACTGTCAGGGTTATATTTGGGGATCAGGGGAAGATCACCCGGAGCACCTCAGCAGGGGCACACCAGTCCGCGACTGAGTGGGAAACCCAGGCGATAGGGGACTCCCCCAGTCCTTGTTGCATCGTCGGAGATCCCCACCGAGCAGTCGGGGACAGGGCCGTCAACCCTACCTCCCGCTGCTTCAGACGGATGCCCAAAAAACTAGCCCGATGAGGTTTCAGTGGGGTGGGGGTTTTCCCGCCGGAGACTCGCCTGCCCGAGGGGGTTTCAGCGGGGAGGGGTCCAGTGGCATGAGCAGTGACTCCGTCCCCCCCGCCCGGGGGTTTTCACTCGTTGGGCCCCCAAAGGGCCCCTACCCCTAGGCAAAAGGGCCGTCCGGAAAGGGACCAGCAGAGCCCCGGGGGGAGTCGGGTTTAGCCGCAAACTCCGAGGGGGCCGAGGTGAAAATTCAGAGGCCCCCCCAGCTGCCCTTTAAAAGGGGATGAGCCGTGTTAGATGAGTCGACGGGGGTCCGACCTTCAGGACTTCATCATGCTTTGGGTCGCGGCTGCCGTACTTCGCCTTCTTTCCAGCCCCAGACTCTTAGTTTTTTTTTTTGCTAGACGCCAAAAGGGGGATTTTTTTGGAGGGGGGGGGCGGGGTATAGAGATAGGGGGGGAGGGTTTTTGGGTCTTTGAATGTTTTTTTTCCCCGTAATCCCTTTATCTTTCTTCTTTTATGCATTTGTCTAAATGTTGATTGTGATGATGGTTTATGTATATATGGTTTTCCTGTGACAAAATCTTGTGGTTCTCTAATAAAATTTGTGAGTTGTTTTTATGTTCATGGATATTCTCAAGGGCCCAACGATATTTGAGCTTCCGCGTTTTTTCTTTCCGATTTCATCCCTTTTAGGAAAAATCTTTTGGGGACTTTTTTCCCTTAAAATTTTCCCTTGGAGTACCATGTTTTTTTTGATTTGGTTTGGGGGGGAGCAAGTATGCCCTTTTTACCATTTTACTAACCTTGCCCCCAACCCTTCCCAAATCACCCCCGTTTCTTAACCAAAATCCCTTTCCCTACTTGAGGTTTTATTGTCGTCAAAACACCAAAAAAAGGGGGGGATTTAAAAATATGGCCCTGGTTTTTTTCGGTGATTAACGACAAATTTGAGATTATTATGGCCCAACGTGGGTTTTTCCAAAAGGTTTTGCGTTTGCCCAGCCATGGTGATCAAGGAGAATGGGCTTTAAAAGGCATCACTTTAGCCCCCCGATGGATATCGTTTTGTTTTTAAGGAGCATGATGAAGACCCTTTGAATGGAAAGGTAAAATGCCCAAAAGGAAAATGAAGGGACTTTGAATTAGATAGGGCTTTCTTTTTTACCTTTGACCGTACTATTAAGAGGGGTTTTAGACTAGGGTTGATTAGGAAAGCTTATGTTTAGGTGTGGTGCCGGGTTGATTCCTTTTGCTCTAAGAAAGGTATGGTGACCGTTTAAAATAGCCTTTGAAAAAACTTCCCCTATTTCGCGACGAAAAACGGGTTGTCAAAATCTTTTTTGGGCGCGGGCGCTTCCGGCAGCGGCGCCGGACGTGGGTGGTTGAGTCCACAGCGTCCCCGGCCTTCCGAGAGGTTTTTTTTCTGGTATGGGTTTTTTGGGGTTTTGGTTTGGAAGCTGTCCGTAGCCCGGCCCTCGGACGCTGGGGAAAAGCATCCGTCGACCTTTCCCGAGAGGGTGTTTCAAACCCCAGCCAGAATTCAGCGTTTGGACGCTGTTTGGGTGGCCCCTTTTCCCTTTGCCCAGTGACGTAGGTCCGTGCTGGGGAACTGTTTTGGGAGAAATAGCCCTTAGACAGAGGGTCCGGGGGGGGGGCCGTCCGTTTGCCTAGGGTCGGAGCGTCCATCCCTTTAAATTTTGAACACAAACTTTGCCGTTGGGGCCAAAGCGGGAGCGTCCGTTTGCCTAGGGCGCCCGGAGCGTCCCTGCCAACTTAAAATGTTTTAGCCCGAGGGGAGTTTTTTAGGGGTTATTTATAGCCCCTCCCCCTTTCTCCACCTTTCCCTTTTCTCAAAATTTTGGGGGTTTTGAGTTGTTTTAGAAGGTTAGGGAAAGGAGCAAGAGCTCTAGAGGGAGAGTGATTCGCGAAACCTTTCCCCCTCTCTCTAGTTCATCCAAGATTTCAAGTGTGCATCCTCTAGTTGTGAAGCTTGAGGGAGTAAACGAAGATCGAGGCTTGTTTTCTCTTGGTGATCGACATCACCTAGACGGGTTTCCCGGGGTTTGGGTTTTGGGGGAAGGGTGATCCCCCGGAAGATTGTCGGCGGCCCTTCTCCATTTGACGGGGTTTTGATCGGGGTTTTGGGCGATTTACCGAAGCCGGGAGGGCGAAGAATAAACCCCTGGAGAGCACTATCCCTTGTGCGGGATTTAGGGGGAGTTTTTACCTTGCGAGGTGCTCCAAGAGGATAAGGGGGGGGTAGTGCGGAAATCCCCGATACCTCGGCAAAACATCGCCCCTGTCAAGCATTCTTTCCCCCAGCTCTTTAACCGCATTCCCTTTCCCCATTGGGCTTTCTTTTCATACTAGAATTGTGTAGGAAGTTTTCTCTTTCCATTTCCCTTTTTACCGCTTTCTATTAGGAAACACAAGCGGGGGAGGCACTTGGGGGTTAATTTTGGGTCTTTTTTTGTTTTTTAAATTTTTGGTTTTGAATTAAAAAGAGCCCAATTTTACCCCCCCCCCCCTTTTGGGATCTTTATCCTTTCAAGCCCGACGGGCCTTGTCGCTGCGGAAAAGACAAAAGAAGAAGGGTCGAGGTCCCCCCCCCCCCTTGGGGGGGGGGCGTCTTCGACAAGTGCTGGAAAAAGGCCCCACCCCTTCCCAAAGGGGCCGGCCCCCAAACCCTTTTGCCCCAGGACTGTTTGCATGCTCAAAGGCACTTTGGGCTCTCTTGGCTTCAAGAAAGATGAAAAAAGGGGGACCCCAGGAAAAGGGCGTTTGGGAAGAACGGGGGGGTTCCCCCAGATCCTGATGTTTCATGATCTTCGGGGGGGCCCTGACCGGGCTCAGCCGCCCGTCAGCGCAAGATTTTGGGGAGGTCGATTGGGTCTTCTCCTTCGAGCTCAAGGCCCTCGATTTCCTGATTTTGGGCACAAGTGCCAATCACCTTCAATTTGGCCCACCAAACCCCCAGGATGTCCCCCAAAAGCAGGGGTTTACCCACTCGTCCCCTTTGACCCAATCATACCCCAACACCCGCCTTTCCAAGGGAAACATGGTGGGGGGGGGAAACAAACCTCAACATCGTCTACGCCGGCCCCCCGACCTTGGGGGGTCCCCAAGGGCCATGCTCCTGCCCCCGGGGGGGGGGATTCCCTGGGATTCCCAGGAAAAAGGGGACTCCCCCAAACGGCCCTTTTCAAGTACCCCTCTGCTTTGGGACCCCTCGAACTTCCCGGGAAGGGAAAATCTGACCTTCGAGGGGGTCGCAATTTTACGGCATCTACCACGCCTCATCGGTCGCTGGGAAAATGCCGTTCATGGCGGGTCCCCATCTACACCTACCTCAAACTTTAAAAAAAAGGGGGGGGGGCCCCCAAAGGGGTTTATCACCGTCCCCACAAACCCTTGGCACCTTACGACTGCGACGGAAGTGGTGGAAAAACCGAGGAGGCGAGGAAAACAGAAACCTCGCAAGGCCCCCGCGGCTTCTCCCAAAGGGGATCCCGGACCCCCAAACGGCCCCGCCGGGAACTTCAAAAAAGCGGGAGGACACCAAGGGCCTCCCGCCCCGACCTCGGCCACGGGATGGGAAGGCGCTGACGATCAGCGCTACCCTGAGCCCCAAAAAGGAAACCGTGCCCCATCGACTTTTTCCCGGGGGAATGCTGAGTTTTTTGCGTGGGGGTCCCCTCGGTTTTGTTTGGGCTTTCCCAGGGGGTGTCGCCGAGCATCCCTTTGGGCATCCGGGCCGAGCCAAACCTTTGGGGGGAAGCAACGGCCTTTCCCCTGCTTTCCCACGAGGGAAAAAAGCGCAGAAAACATCGGGGAGGAGGGGCGACAAGTTTTGAAGGGATTCCTCAAGGGGTACATCATCCCGGTGGTTTTCAAAACCCCCTATTGTTAAGAAAAAAAAAATTTGGGGAAAGGGTAGGGAAAGTGCATAGACTTTACTAGCTTGAATAAAGCAGGGGCCCAAAGTTCCTTTTTTCCCTTTCCACGTAACGGGTTTAAATAGTTGGGTTTTCCCCGCGGGTGTGAAACCCCTCTGCTTTCTTGAAAGCGTATTCTGGCTATCACCAAATAAGGATGAGGGGGTTTCCCATCAGCTCTCCTGTTTTGGAAAAAAACCCTAGGGGCCCACCGTCGAGGTCTACGTCAATGACATCGTGGGGCAAAACCCAAAAAAGTCGGGAAACCTTTGGGCGGGGGGCCTTGAGAGCGTTTGGGGGGCCTTTGGGCCCAAAACCCCAAAAAAGCTGAACCCAGAGAAGTTTTGTTTCGGGGGGTTTTCCCGAGGATGCTTTCCCGGGGAAATAGTTTCCAAAGTGGGGGGCGGGGGCCCAAACCCTGAGAAGGTAAACCGCAATCACCCGGATGGGCCCCGTCAGGAACTTTTAAAGGGTTTTCCCAAAGGGGAAAAGGTGCCTCGCCCCCCTCAACCGTTTTTCTCACGGCTCGGTGAAAAAACCCTCCCCCCTTTTTCGCCTCTAAAAAAAAGATTTGAACACTTCAAAATGGACGCGAGGCCCGGGGGTCACTCTCCAAACTCAAAGCCTTGCTACCTCGCCAAACCCTTTTTTGGTTGGGCCCCCCAGCCCCTTTGCTCTTTGTGCAAGAACCCGAGGTTTGTCAGCCTGCCCGTAGTGGTCGAGAAGGGGGCAAGAGGGGGCATGCCCTGCCGGTTTTTAAAAGGTTGTTACTTTGTGAGCGAGGGATTTTCTAAGACTAAGAAGAGATACCCCCACATCCAGAAGTTGTTTTTTATTTCCCTCGTCCCCACCGGGGGAAGCTCCAAACCCTATTTTCCCGGGCCCCCTGGGTTTTTGTTTGGGCTCATCTTTTCCCCTGGGGGGGGATAATCCAGGAAAACCGGGGGGGGCGTTGGAAGGGAAACACCAAGTTTGGGCCCGGGCGAGCTCATGGGGGGAAACCCCCTTTCCTACGCCCCTCGGGAAAAGGCCCCTTTAATCTCCGGGGATTGGCAGATTTAATTTCAAAAATGGCCGCACCTAACTACCCCCCGGGGCAAGTTCAGTGAGCTCTGGCCATGTACCCTTTGATGGATCGTTGATTTAAGACAGGGGGGAAGGGACCGGATTGCTTTCATTTCACCCTCAGCGGTAAAATGCGCTACGTCATCCGCCTTCCCCTTCCCCGCCTCCAACAAAAGTTGCCCAGTACGAGGCCCTGTCAAAGGTCTTTTGGCGCATCGCCCCCCGAGTTTGGGGTCCCTTTCCTCGAGTTCGGGGGGACTCCCAGTTGGTTTAAACGACCAGTGTGAAAGATTCGAGCTGCCAAAAGACCCAAAATTTGGAAAACCCACTGCAAAGGGGTCCGAGGGGGTCGGGACCAAATTCTACGGCCCTCGAGTCAAACCCCATCGCCCGCCGGGGAAACGAAGCTGCTGAAAGGGGCCCAAAAAACGGGGTTTCCCCTAGAGGTACAGTCCCCCCCGGGGTTTTCGGGGACCTTCCAAGCCGGGCCGTACCTAGGCTCGGGGGGCTCCCAAACCCTTTGAGCAAGGGGTCGATCCACCCCCCTCCCCCCGATCCCCCTCGAACGGGGAAGAAGTCATGGGGGTCGAGGAACAGCCGCCCAAAACCCCCCCCCTGACGGGTGGCGAGCACCCTTTCCTGAGTTTTTTAATACGAGGCGAGGTCCCCGGGGGACCGTTAATTTATGAGTGTTTTGGGGTGTCCCGATCTTTTTTGGTGGAGATTTATAACTACGATTTTACTGGGAGACGTTTCCCATTTACTACAACCATCCGGTGCTGCCCCCTTAGCGATCGATACACCAATTCCAGCGGGGGCTCACGATCTTGTGGATCACAACCCCAAACCCAAAACCCCTTGGGGGGTTTTTCCGCAAAACAAACGGAAAAAAACAAGCTAAGAACAAGTAGGGGAAAAAGCACTCAATTGCAAAAAAAAAAAAAAAGAGTGAGGATAGATTTTTGATACACATGTGGTGGGGTTCCGAAACAAGTAGAAAAGGATGGTCTAGTCGACACACGCGGGTTTCAAAGGAATTTTAGCAGCAAACTTTAAAATTTTTTTCTAAACAAAACCCAAATTGTTTGGCGGGTCTAGAGGGAAAATAAGGAGGAGGGAGGGAAAAAGGGCCACCCAAAGGGGCCTGGGGGTCGTTACAAAACCCAGGATGAGTCCTTTAAAGGACTCAAGTTGATACACCGGCCCTCGGCCCAAAATAGGGGGGGAAGCAGCCCCGTTGGGGGAGAAAAAGGTTTTTGGTTTTAAATTTTCTTTCTGCGCACGCATTGATAGGGTATGGTTTTGAGTCCCGGGCCCCTTGGAAAGGACACTTGAAAGTTTTTCCAAAAAAAACCTTATAAGTCCCAATCGGAGTCCCATGAAGTCGTGGAACCCTCGCAAGTTTGGACTCTTCTCAGTCGAATTTAAATTTCCAAAAAAAGTTTTTGGATTGGGGCTCTTTGGGTTTCCCTTTGGATCCCAAAATGGGCGTGGTGGCCTGGTGGAGAAAAGTTAGGGAAAATTGGATTTGGTCCCCAATTTAAAAATTTATTGACCATCCTTTCTTTCCATATGCATCTAACCCTTCCTTGATCCATTAAACAAATTTTGAAAAAAAGAAAACATTTCAACCCCTTTTATTTGGCGCACCATTCTCAAATGTAACAATTTATAAACCCCATATAGATATGGTTTTTCCCCCTTTTGGGTTTGAAGTGGTTGGCATGGTTTTATTTTCTAAGGGTGTTTTCCTCATTTATTCTCCCTTTTTTTGCAGCAAACCGTCCTCGGTTTTAAACCCCTGTGGAGGATGGGGGGGGTTTTAGATACAATCAAACCATACTCCCTTTTCTTGATTTGTTTTCTTGTTTCTTTTTAAAAAAAAATAGGGAAAAATTGACATGGCATGGTTATTTTTATTGCATACCTTTTTAAAATTTATTTGTTCTGTTTTACTATAAAAGGGTTTGTTTATTTGAGCAAAAGTAAAATTTGGTTTTCCATTTTTTTACTTTATCTTCATAATTTTATTTTTCCAATAGCTGAAAAAAGATATTAGGAAAAAAATTTGGGAATTCAAACCCATTCTGATTATTTCTGCAAATATTTAAACTCACAAAGATCATCGAATTCAAAAATTTTTCCCATTGTAGTAAAGATGAAACAAATTTAGCTTCTTCAAATTTTATTTACAATATGAAAAAAAACATGCTTGAATTCAGACTATTTAATTCAGAATTTGTAGCTTTTTTCATAGTTGTGGGAAAGGTATAAAATAATTATTTCACACAACTTTTTTCTTTGTCACAAGGAAAAATCAGGATTTTCAAAGTGTGAAAAAGGAAAATCGGGAAAAAGGTTTCCCCAAAATTGGGTTTTTATTATAAATTATGGTTAGTGGGGCAAATGTAAATTTCTTAAAAATGCTCACCTTGATTTATGTTACCCAAATGTTTTGGGCTTTTCCCTTTTATGCTTTCGCAAATGGTTTTTTCTTGCAGCTAGATTTATGTCTTCTTTAATGTTTTTCACCTCTAATCTTTGATTGTTTAATGCCCCTTTGGGATTTTTGGAAACCGTTGCTGTAAATTTTTTAGTAATAGGAGAGGGCATAAAGTTTTTATTGTATTTGTGGATTGTTTTTTAGTGTTATTTCAAAATTCCCCAAGCAAGATCCAAAAATCTCCCCAAAAGTGTTAAAGGGTTTTTTAACAAGGAATTTGAATTTAACATTAAGACCTTGCCAAAATCTATGTTCTAGAAACTTAAACGTTTTTTTCAAAGCCACAACGTAGCAAAATAATTTCAAATTATTAAGTATTCTTTGTCAGTTTTGTTTTCTTTTTTTTATAGATTGCCCTTTTCCATACAAAATATCAGAATAATTGATAGGGAAAAAAAACATCTCTTTTAAAGGGCTTTTCATATCTTTCCCTGATTTAGGAGCATTAGTAAAACTTTTCAAAAGGGGTTTTCCCCCTCAGTTAAGCATACTTAATTTTGAACACTTTAAAATAACTTTAAACCCTTTTTTTTTTCAGATAGTTTCCCATTTTTAAATTCCTTGTTACATTTTTTAGCTCCCATTCAATTATTTTGGGTTAAAGGGTCAAAAGTTTTTCCCTTCCCAAAAAAAAGGTAGTGCAGATTTTTAGTTTTTCTAGCAAAACATCACATTTCCTGTAAGTAACAAGCTTATCACTTGTTTATACCACTAGCCCAAAGTGAATTTGAAATATGCAACCTCTTTATTTTCGTTAAATTTTTGTAGTTTTTTTGCCATGATTAGGGAAAAAAACAAGAAACATTTCACAAAAAATATTTATGTCCCCATCAACTTTTGTAGAATGTGGTTGCTTTTAAATTTTCTCACTCTCAACTTGGGTCAAATAAATTCTTAAAGTTCCTTACCAAGCAAAAAAAAATTTGGTCCAAGGGTTAGTGTGTTTGAAAAAAATAAACAACCAAGTTTGGGGGAAACCCCTTTGGGGAAAAGGGAGGGTTTTTATTTTTTTTTAAAAAGGGAACAATTTAAAACCTTTTTTTCAAGGGCTTTTGGGGGGATTTTTTGGGGGGATTTTTTGGGGGGGGAAGGGGTAAGGGGAGGGTCTTTTTAAAAAATAATGTGCAAGGAAGTACTGCACCAATTAGTCACAAAAGCAAGTTGGGGTAAAAGGTTCAACCGGGGGGTTTTCCGTGCTGGTCCTAGGTAACCGTGCTAGGAGCGGCCTAGACACAAAAGATAAGGGCCCCAGTTTTCAGCGGAAAAAAGGGACAAAAAAAGCAAGAAAAAAAACTCCCTTTCTTTTTTCCTCTCTTCTTTTTTTTTCCCTTTTTTCTTCTTTTGTTTTTTTTCTCTTTTTCTTTGTTTTTCTTTTCGGGTTTTCCCCTTTTTTTTTTTCTTTTTCTTTCTGATTTTTTTTTTCTTTTCTTTAAAATCTCCCCAAAAACCCTTTTCTTTAAAAACTCCTCAACTAGAACAAATCTTTTAAAACTTGAAAAAATCAATTTTAACAAAAAAACAATGGACAATGTGGTTTTTCGAACAAGGGTTAAAAAACTAGCAACCTGATTTTTTTGTGTGCCTAAATCAGATCCCTTTTCGGGTGAGAAAAAAAAAAGGGTGGATGGAAAATGGTGGGAGCCAAAAATATATTTGGAGTCTGGGTACCACTTGATGAGTGTTTTGGGGGTTTTTTCCCCATCTTTTTTGGGGGGGAGATTGAAAAATACGGGTTTGTGGAGAGAAGTTCAGATCCCACTTTCAACCATCCAAGGACGCTGTGCCTTAGCGTTTGTTTCACCAATTCAGGGGGTTGCTCAGTTTTTGGGGGATCACAAACCCCAAACCCAAAACCCCTGGGTTATTCCCGCCAAAACAAACGAAAAAACCCAAACAAGAACAAGTAGAACAAGCACTCAAATTTCAAATTTAAAAGGTTTTAAAGGGTCAGATGTGATAACTGAAGGTGGGGTTCCGAATCAAGTTTTGAACGGATGGTTTAGTCGACCACAGGTCTTTCAAGGGAAATAGCAGCAGCAAACTTTCATCTAAAAAAAATTTAATCTGTTTGTGGCGGCTTTTAGGGGGTTTTAAGGAGGAAAAAGGGGGGACGACCACAAGGGGCTGATGTTGTTTTTCCCCCCAAACCCTTTTGGATGAGCCCCAAAGGACACCAAATTGATCCCCGGGCCCTGGCCCCAAAAAAGGGTGGCAGCACCTTTGGGGAAGGGAAAAAATTGGTATTAAATTGTCTATGCGCACGGATCTGTAGGATATAGGGATGAGTCCCAGGGCCCATTGAAAAGT
The DNA here is from genome assembly GCA_022036555.1 of Microstegium vimineum. NCBI lineage: Eukaryota > Viridiplantae > Streptophyta > Magnoliopsida > Poales > Poaceae > Microstegium > Microstegium vimineum. Next base: position 952 of record JAJDON010000100.1, on the reverse strand, counting down.
ATACTTTTATAAGCTTTTCCCAAAAAATTTTATAACGTTCCCCAAACGGGTTCGTTTGAAGTCTTTGGAACCCTCGCAAGTTTGGACTCTTCTGCAGTCCGAATTGAACTTTCCAAAAAAGGTTTTTGGACTTGAACTCTTTTTTTCCCTTTGGGTCCAATTTGAGTGGTGGCCTGGTGGAGGGCCCTTAGGAACACTTTGGGTTTGGTCCCCCAAAAATTCATTTCCCCTCCATGTTTCCTTTTGCAAAATTAAAAAACCCTTCCCTTTATCCCGGGAAAACAAATTTTGAAAATGAAAAAATACACACTTTTTTAGTGGGAAACCCCCCATTCATCAAAAGTAACCCAAAGATAAACCCCCATATAGGAAAAGGTTTCACCTTGGGGATAGAAATGGTTTTGGGTTTGGGCATATCTAAGCCGGTTGGGATGTCCTCATACGTACCGAAGGCCCGGTTTTTAGCCCAACGCGCCAAAAAACCTTTGTCTTGTATGGGGGTGGCCCGGAGCTTTTTTTCCGACGCAGCCCCCCAACCCGGGATACTTCAGCGTTTCCTAAAAATGATGAGGGTGAGGGGCAAATCTGAAGGACCTACAATCGGGGGTTTCGGCCACCACGCGGCCCCCAAGACCGTGGTTCGAAGCGCCTTTTGACAAGGCTTTTTACTGGCCCACCGCCGTCGCCCATGCTTTCGAAACTTGTTGATCTTGCAAGGGATGCCAATTCTTGCTAGGCAGGGCCCCCCTACCCGCCCAAGCTTTCAGATGATACCTATTTAAATTTTGGGCCCTTCGCATTATGGGGGGCTCGACTTTGGGCGGGGCCCCTGAAAAAAACAAAAAGGGGGACCCACCCACCTCCTCGGGGCCATAGGGCAAGTTCTTGAAAAAGGTTTAAGGGCCCGACCCCCTCGCCAACCCTTCAATTTGACAAAAAAGGGGTATTTTCA
>CM039141.1:20969595-20982032 GCA_022036555.1 Microstegium vimineum | reverse complement strand
CAAAAAATGGAAATTTTCGGAAAATTTGTATCGCAGATTTTGTTCAAGGTCTAAACGTAAATTGAATCCGCTGAAAAAGGGGGAACTTTTCGGGATCTGCTAGAAAAGAATGTACGTTTAAAAAAAAGGAACTTTTAGGTTTTTCTTGTGTAAAAAAAAAACTCAATTATTCTTTTCCATTGCCCGGGATGCCAAAACTCCTGGACTGATAAAAGGGCACAGACTTTTCTTCTTGGTCTCTACTTTTTGGAAAAAACGTCCAGGGACAAAATTTACTGAAACAAAGACGATGGGAGAAGTTTTGTCATACTACATGGAAATTTTTCAGGTCGATGCATACGACAGGGGCTGCAGTAAAAAGCAAGAAGCCGGAGGTGTATTCTTGGGCTGCTATATTTTCGGGTCCAAGGCACAGGAATTGTTGTCCCGTTTGCTTGCTGGTGTAGCTAGGAAGTTGAACTCCTTTGATGGAGGGTGTTTACTTTTTTTTTCCTATACTTTTTTCCCTACTGAATCAAACATTGAAAACCGATGTGTAGGATCATTCGATAACTACCGCCTATACATTTTTCTAATATCTTTAATTTTAATGATGCTTAGGGTAGTGCAGTTCATCAGCATTGCTGCTGTATCTGTTCCATTGTATGGCCATTAGAACCATGCTCTCTGCTTTTCAAACTACCTACATGACTGCATGATATATTGCTATTTATTTTGTAGAATTTATTCACCTTTTCTTCTAAGAAGCCTCCAAAATTTTTATGTAGCTCATTGCATGGAATGTAATTCCATCAGCATCTCAATGAGTGACCACTATATATGGTCTTCTGCAGGGATTTAAGATATTCAATGAGGGGAAAATCTACTTTTTAGCAGTTTTTTTTGACCTTAAATCCAACAGTTGGTGCTCAGGTTCTTGTAGAAGCAATTGGAATTGGCAAGGGAAAATATGACCTGACAGGATTTGCATTAGATCCTAGTAGAAATCATGGTATCTCAACACGCCCAGAAATTCCTATTGGCAAGGCTTGCTCTGCACTTTCATCTGGAGATATCATAAAATTTTTGACTGGTGATTTCAGACTGAGCAAAGCAAGATCGAATGATCTATTCTGGGAGGCTGTCTGGCCTCGCTTGCTTTCAAGGGGCTGGCATTCAGAGCAGCCTAAGGATTCTTCACCAATTGGAAAGCATGCTTTAGTCTTTCTGATTCCAGGTGTAAAGAAATTTTCTAGAAAGAAGCTTGTCAAAGGAAATCATTATTTTGATTCTGTTAGTGATGTCTTGAGCAAAGTTGCATCTGAACCTAGGCTGCTTGAATTTGGAGTTGAGCGTGATACTGATGACAGTGGGATTAAGCATGAAAATGGATGGAGCCATGATTTTGAACCTGACAGAAACATACTTCCTAACAAGAAACCTTCATGCTATAGCCGTCCCACTGAGCCTGGGTGTTCCCAGAGCTAATGAAATTTACTGTGGTGGATACCAGTCTTGTTCAAGGGGAAGAACCTTCTAAGGTGAGGTCACTAAGAAACCTACCAACAGATTCCAGCCATGGTTACATGTCTTCACCACATTCTCGAGGTTCTGGGAGTGACAGCTCAGAGGAACACTCAGATTCTGAGGACAGCTCTCAGTCTTATGAACCTATAATCATTGATGATCAAAGCAAAACCGATGCAAAGTATGCTAGTGAGGAGAGAAAAAGTAAGCCCCCAACAGCTGATAAGGTGGATTCTAGTGTAATTCAGAAGTCTGCTTCCTCAGGCACATTAGTGTCGTTCAATGGTCATATTTCAACTGATCAAGGTTTCAGCACAATGGATAATGTATCCTCTTCAAACGCAACCATTCTTCCTGCTGATGTTCAAATGGTCCATGCTCCTACTACTTCCACTGAAATGAGCTTTCAGTTTGATCAAGGGCTTAATGCTGAGTCCCAAATTTTCTTAGCTCCTTTTTCAAAGAGGAGGAGGTTAGTTTCATCCAAGCCTGAAAGAACTGGTCGCAAGAATACCACCACCAATGAAAACCATCACTGGAAGCAAGTTGACGAGGCAGTACATCATGATGCATCTGGAAAAAATGAAGCAAGCGGGCCCAAATCTTTTGTATGGGGTGCAACTCCTAGCTCATCAACTAACATTTCTTTTGAAGTGAATAACAAGAAACCAGACTGCAGACAGCTTGACAACGTGCCCCCTAACGCTGAAACAATGGTTTACAAGGAAACATGCCAAAATAGGCATGTCATTGATCTTAATATCCCACAAATGCCTTCTGATTTTGAGTCAACTGTGAGCTACATCGTCCCTCCATCTGACAAAAATGCAGAAAGCATGGTCAGACCTCTGCGTACTTCAGGAGCTGAGGTGACTGACCGCCTTCCAGACATAGATGCCTCTAGTGATGTGCTCTATGATGAGCTTTCTTTAAACTCAAGAAGACATAGTAGCAGAAGCCGCCCACCAACAGCTCGAGCTCTGGAAGCTCTTGCCTGTGGCTTTCTTGGGACCAAACAGAAGGGCAGGGAGGCAAGTTTCCCATCTTCAAGCAGGAGCAGCAGACCTGTTCGGCGACCACGGAGATCACCTGATGTTGCACTGCCATTTCCTTCTGAAGGCAAAGAATGTACTTCTCGTTTTCCTGATCCACCCATGGATGTCAACGGATGGCAGATGAATAATCCTCCGTACCAAATGATTCACAGCAGCTCCTCTGACAAATCCACAGAAAAAGGTAGCCCTGACTTGTTTGGAGCAGACAAGTCTACTGATAAAGGAGTCCATGAATTGTTTGGCATACCTTAGATCACATGATAGTAAGGTCGATCATATCCTGCTATATCTTTGGATTAGTCAACCTTTATTGAATGGATTGGCTGCTGGTTAAGAGAATGAATTGATAGTATGGTCAGAATGCAGCCTGCAGTAAGTCATGGGTACTGCTTGTTCATTAGTTTGTTGTTGAGAAACAAATGGAAGAAGCTTATACATCTGAGGTTACTGTTTCATCTATAGTTTGGTGCATGTCTATTGCCTAAACATTTCGGTCTTGATACTTAACAAGAACAGATGACACCAACGAACTACAAAGATGTGATCGACAATTGCTTTCGCATCGGCGCTTCAGCCTCCAGTGGCTTTATCAAATTTTATGTGATAGAATCATGTGCTTCTTGTTCGGAAGCCTATGATGAATCTTTTATCTTTTTCTTTGAGATTTTATGATTAAACTTTACTGAGAGTTATACTCTTGCTTTTTATTACATGTACTATGTGGGGGTAGCTGAACAAGTGTAATAGCGCACCGTATAAGAACCATACCTGAACTAAACTTAAGAGTTGAGACTATCTCTGTCGACCAGCCCAGAAGACCTAATGTTCTAAACTTACTTGTGAAAATGCTTATGTTCTCTGGGCACTCGTGAAAAGTCTGTACACTCATGATCTGTTTTTAAGTTAAGAGTTTCTGCTTGCTAAGTTAGATCTTATTTTTCCGTGATCTTACTGGTGTTATGCTACAAGATACATCTTCTGGATCTTCTGGTGGGCATCTTTTGGGTTACCAGCTATTTCTTTGTTTGCCACCTAGAAACTATAGCTCCTTTGAAGCACTTGACACAAGCAGACATGTATTTCCTTTTTTTGGGGGGCATAATGCTTTCTTGTGATAATCAGATGTGTGCTGCATATTTTTGGCGTAATGCTTTCTTGTGATGATCATATAGGTTTGCTTGCTTGTGACCTACACTTGCTTTTTCCTAAATTTCACGAGACTCATTCTTCCCAGACACCTGCTCAAACAATACTTCTTTGGAGAAAATCATCCCACTGTTGATCGGAAAACTATTTTTTATTACGCAAGAAGAGGAACTACAACTAGAGTACTACAATTTCTCGATACAGAAATAGTTCAAATAATGAAGTGATGGCTCATACACCTCAACAATTTTTTGAGGGGTTACCTCAATCCATATTTTATGTGTTTAATCGTCCAAAGAATAGTTGTGTGTGCCCACACCTTGGCCTGCTTTTGGGCGATCGAATAAATGGAAATTCAACAGGCAAACTAGCACAGCCTCTTGGCATCAGGAAGCATTTCCCAGTGTAGGTGTCGCTCATCTGTGTTGTCACCACTGGATTGGCTCTGTACATGGTACAGACTACCACATTATCCCTTTATGTTTATGCCCTTCTCAGGTGCTCAGTCTCAGCGTGGTTAGATCTTAGATGCGCCTTGAACATGGATCACATCCCTGATGACGCCCATTATGAAATCACAATGTGCATTTAGTTACCGCGGAAGCGAGGGCATTGTTTGTAAATGTCCCTTAGTTGAGTCGATTCGCGCCGACCCTGACGCAAACATCTTCCTGTCAATGGACAGATAACGGTTGGAACCCAGAGTCCCAGTGCTTTCGATGGATCTCATGTACTCAGAAGCGTTGTTCTCAATGATCAGAGCGTCCTCCAGCTCCCTGAGGACATCCTCCATGGTTGGCCTGAAGGTCGAGAAGGGCTCAGTACATACCGATGCGACCTCGAGCACTCTCCACATGGCCTCTGAGCAATATTGCCCTTTTATGCCAGGGTCCACCATCTCTTCGATCTTGTACTCCCTGATGTAAGGTTTTGCCTGCATGGCGCGGGTGGAGGTAAGATTATTATTTTACTCCTGGATCTGAAATATTTTTTTTCTTCTTTCAAAACTACTATGATGAATATAGAATAGTGCCAGCTTCCAAACAGATGATTGTTACAAATTAGAATGGATGATTGTGGAGTGCAATGTGAACTTACCCACTCAACTAAGCTCCATTCATTACGAGGCCTTTTGACATCAAGAGGTTCTCTTCCTGTCACAATTTCTAACAAGACTACTCCAAAACTGAAGACATCGCTTCTGGTTGATAACACCTGGGTGGAATAGTATCTACAAGAAAAGAAAAACAGCACCAAAACATGATGAACATAAGGTGCAAGATTTGATACAGGTGATCTAGCATATCAACTAGTAACATATAATATTGTGGTACAAAGGACAAGGTCTACTTATATCTACTGGATGGGAACCAAGCCACTTTGGACAACTTACTCCCAGGATAATGCTATGTTCACGTTAATAGAAAACATTTAAATGTCTCTCAACTTTCTTACCAAACAATATATTGTTCTATCTATTTAAATCACCGTTAGTCCGTTATTTTCAACTTACAGTCTTTCAACCCTCTTCCATTGTTTCCAAAGTGATAGAGATGAGAGAACTTACTCAGGGTCCAAATATCCAGCAGTTCCCCTCACTTCCATTGATGGATTGCTGTCGCCTTCCTGTGGTGCATACTTGGAAAACCCAAAGTCAGCAACCTTTCCACACATGCTGTGATCCAGAAGTATGTTGCTTGATTTAATATCTCTGTGTATGATACAACGCCCAGCAAAATTGTGCAGATATACTAGCCCTGAACAAGGAAAACAAGCTGTGAATTATGTAATATGGACAAAAAAAAGGAAGTATTTACGCTGTTCAATTAATTATAGAGCAAAGGTAAGATCATAAAGTACTATGGCATGTCCTTCAATCGCATGAATATTATTTAGTTCAATCCCATTGTAGAAGTAGACTGAGTTTTTTTTTTTAAAAAAATACTTTTACCTCTAGCAGCACCAATGCAGACAGACAGTCTTGTGGGCCAATCAAGAACTTTTCTTTTTGACGCCTCACCTACAGAATGAAAATAATTATAAATAAGGGTCTTCCAACTCTTTTTTTTTTTTAAAAAAAAATGTGAAGCTTGATACCGTAGAGGCGATCTAGTAGTGAGCCATTGGACATGAACGGATAGACCAATATCTGTTGATCTTTTTCACAGCAATAGCCGATAAGTGGGACTAAATTCTCATGCCACACAGCAGAAAGAAGTCTTAACTGCACTTGCGATTAGGGGAAAATTATTCAACAGATATGTATGGTAAAAATAAAAGAATAGAACTAACGGAAGAAACAGGGTTGATGCAAAATTTTGACCACATCATAGAATATGATTATTATGGCATATTTTGCAAGATATGGAAGCAGCACCTGAAGATAACTTTGCCAAATGTCACATCCATGATTAAGAACAAACTCTTCCCCATGAGATTCATTTATGCCAGCATAGTTTTCATTAGAAGAAAAAATGATGCTAATGTGGGTAGAATTGGTCTTTACCTCATTGTTAAACTCACGTGTTCCCTGTGTCGATGAAGATGAGCGGACTTTTACTGCAACTTCTTGCCCATTTGCTAATGCACCTCGATAAACTGCTCCAAACCCACCCTCTCCTATCAAAGTTTTGAAGTTGCCTGTTGCAGTCTGGATTGATTTGAGGGACAACTGTTGTACTGCAGGGTTTGTATTGTTATGGATGCTGCATTCTTGAAAAACAGGATCTGCATAGACAGTGTAAAACAGGCATTGACTTATCTATTAGGTATTTAAGCCATGGATGCACAGAAGAATGAAACATTTGCACTACTTTCTTCTTGCTAGTCTCCCACTGAAATCAAAATTGAATGATGATTCTTTTCAGATGGTTTTCATGGCATATTATCATTGTTGTGCTCCCTTTCTTTTACTCAATCATATAACTTCTGGTAATCGCGCATGGCATCTTGAGGTTACGTTGCACAAAAGGTCCGTTTCATCCACCAAATAGGAAAATATAAAGGCTTCTGATCGCAAACATGTTCAAATGTACAGAAAAAAATTATTGATGTATGCAAGACTGCACAACATGGTCGAACACTACACGACGCAAGACATCTACTATCTGACTTCAGCAGCAGGAGACATACTTGTTGTAGAAGAGCAGTCCTTTTTTGGAGAACGCCGTTCACGTTTGTTAAAACAAACAAAGAACGATCCGAGTGCAACAGTACATGCCAAAGATCCTCCGGCGACACCACCAATAACAAATACTCTCTGACTGACAACTGCAGGTGGGCTTTGGTACTCTTCAGCAGGAGAGCTATAGTACTCTTGCGTAGCACATTCTCCATGGCTTTTCAGTTTTCAGAAATAATAAAGGATAAAAATTATGTTTCCGCCACACATGACAAGAAAAGTTGAACATCATAACAGAAATTTCACCTGAAATTTATGCCACTAGAAAATCCATCAGGCTGCTTATTGTTCAACAAGGGGTTGCAAGTCACCGACCTGGATTAATTAAATGACAATGTTCAGTTAGATCTTTTTTGGTATAATTTATACAAAATATCAACATGATGTAAGAAGGATGTATTATAAAATGCAAACAAGATGATCTGAATTGGAAGGCAAAATCTAGAATTGCTTACTTATTCGATTGAAGCAATCATCTTTGTAACATAAGGAGAAAAGAGAGGACCAAGGTAGCATGTATACTTACAGCTTCCGCAGGTGTCTGAGAGCAGAAAAGGATGCCGGAATAGATCCAGTGAAGTTATTATACTGAAGATAACTGCACCCACAGCAGTAAGAAAATAAAGTCAACACCTAGCAAATGCAAAGCATGAATTCATATGAAAGCAGACAGCCTAACATACATTTCATTTAGCTCCGTCAAGTTACCAATGTCTGCAGGAATCGGCCCTTGCAAATTCTTCGAAGAAAAGTTCCTACGCAAATACCAGTCTATCACAGTTCTGTTCAATTCAACATCGACTACTCATAAATGCATTGTTCTATCAAAAAGGTAAAGAAGAACTCAGAAAGGCAAGGACTATATGAGCGACACAGAAAGATCCGAATTCACAGCGCAAGAAGAACAAATTGCAAAATTAGCAGCAAGGAAATAGGCGTTGCCGGCGTGCTAGCTATCAAAACTACATGTGCGTGCTGAGCAAACGTCCACAATTTTTGGTGACCACTCACAGCTTCACGACGACCTGGGCACCATCCTTGGGTTCGCAAGAGAACCCTTCCCATGTAGACGGAGAACACGGGTCCCCGTTCCATGATTCGAGCATCTCATGCCCACGGTTCCTCGGTGACAGCTCCTCCTTCAATCGTTTCGCAACATCCGCTGTGTCGTCAAAGTCAACAGAAAACCCCACCATCGATCACATCAGAAAGAAGCACAGCGACACAACAGAAGGATTGAATTTGGAAGGAAGCAGCGGCCAGTAAGTCACGTCAGTCAGATGCAAAAAAAACAGTAGCCTGCCGTGTGCATAGCACGCAAAATCCGGTCGTTGATGCAATCCACCAAACATTGCAGCGGCACTCAGGTCGAGCTAATAATCAGAACGTGAGAAAAAAAAAGATTCAGTCACGACGGCAAGACTCCACCTTGAGTGAGGCCGTGGGACGGCGCGGCGGTGGCGATGGCCAGGAGCAGCGCGTAGAGGAGGAGGAGGGAGCGGGCGGCCATACCATGGGGTTGGCCGCTATCACCTCTGCCGGCCGGCAGGCGGAACGGAAGGCAGGAGCTTGGAAGTTGGAAAGGGTCAGCAGTGGGGCAGTTGGTTGGCCAGTTGTTTTGTAGCGTCGCCGCTTGTCTGCTGGCGCTCGGCACGGCCGTCGACAGCGACGCCGCGCTTTTCTTTCGCTGCACCCGCACTGTGCCGGTGCGTGCGTCATCGATCGTTGCCGCAGCCCCGGATATTCTTAGGCCGTGTATGCTCATGGGGAGTGAGCGCTACGGTACAGGCTTGACCTGCGTCAGCGAGACGCTCCTTGCTCTGCTTGAATTTCAGAAGAGAGAGGGGGAGTGTGTTTTTGAGTATTGTTATTAGACATTGTCGGCAGCTTAATTATACCGATCTTAATAGGAACACCAACCCGAGTATCTGATGGGATCTAGAACTTGTTTCGTTCAGATTCGTTTCTCCAATCTGCCTTTGATCTGGAGCACAAAAACAAATTGAACCAGATAACGCGACGAAAATACGGCACCTCTCTTTTTGCAGCAAGTTCAGACGTTCAGTTTCGCACCTTCACGTACTACATGACTCAATCCTCATTTCAGAGAAGCATGTTGGAAGCCGGCCCATGGCCCAGCACAAAATGATCTTTGATGCCTATTGGGCTTTCCCTATTTTGTACTCCTATAGGTCTTTATTTATTCATCAGTTTATTTAAGTAATACTAGACCGGATCATTTTTATGGCATGTTTTCGGTAGCTGTTTTTTTTCTCGAACACGCAAGAGCGTTGCGTATCATTTGTATTAAAAAGGGAAAACAAAATTTATTTAGATCTAAGTAGTTGTAAAAATTAGCAGTTAAAATAAATACCAATATATTTAAATATACGTGTTAATAAATCTACGAATTATTAGTTGGAGGGCTACTAGCTAACTATTAGTTCTATTGCAAGATTTGAAGTCATTAATAGATGCTTATAGTTTATGTACACCTTCAACTTACTATCCAATGACATATTAGCAGCTAAATTCAAACAGTGCTAGCTTTTTTTTTGGTAAAATAGTCGTTTTGGCCCTTCAATTATCACCGAAAGCTCAAATTGACCTCTGAACTATCAAAATGACTACTTAGACCCCTCAACTATCACCGAAGGCTCAAATTGGCCCCTGAACTATCAAAACGGCCACTTTAGCCCAGAAACTTATGATTTTCGTCTCAATTTTATCCATTATCCCAGAACGATGGATAGACAGATGAATTGCGAAAAGGTCGAAACCGCCCCTCATTATTTTCTTTACTTGTTGGCTGCTTACGACGTTTCCAACCTCGCCGTTTGCTTTAAAAATACCAAAATATGATTTAATGTTAGAAAATTCATAAAAAAAAATTATTTTAACTTAGAAAAATCAATGAGCATATATCCGTGTGGGTCATGTAGCATAGATCGTTGTCGCCAGCCACGTATGATGATGTACCGTGGCATGATTTTACAAAACACATGAAGTTTACCTGGTTAAGCTAGATTAGAATTTACCTCCATTTACATCAATTGTTTCACTTTAACCTAGTTTTGAATTTTATGAGACCATATAAGCTTTAAATATTCTAAGCGAGTAACAAAAAGGTATATCATGATGGTAGTAAAACAATTTTTGGTAAAACAAAATTGGTTTTGAACATTAAATTTTGGTAAAACAATTTTTTAATGAATTCTCTAACATTAAATCAGATTTTTGGTATTTTTAAAACAAACGGTGGGGTTGGAAACACCGTGAGCGGTCAACAAGTAAAGAAAATAATGAGGGACGATTTCGACCTTTTTGCAGTTCATCTGTCCATGTATCCATCGTTCAGGGATAATGGATGAAATTGAGACGAAAATTGTAAGTTTAAGGGTCAAAGTGGTCGTTTTGATAGTTCAGGGACCAATTTCAGTCTTCAGTGATAGTTGAGGGGTCAAAGTGGCCGTTTTGATAGTTCAGGGACCAATTTGAACCTTCGATGATAGTTGAGGGTCCAAAACGGCTATTTTGCCTTTTTTTAGAAAAGCTAAGAATGAGTAGGTATTAGAGCATCTCTAAGAGTCTGTGTTGACACAAAAAGCATCAGTATCTGCGAACACCTCGGGCTTATACCCGAAATTCAATATCCGGAGGCGTGCCAGTCAATTTGACCAGTTAATCGACAAGGACGATAACTAGAACAAGAATCAATCAAGACAACGGCGATGCGCCCGGATGCCAAGATTGAGACTTGATCAGGATAACTAGAGCAGAGCTGAACGAGACAACGGCGATGCGCCCGGATGTCAAAGCTCAGAGGTACTCCCACGCGGAACTTGCAAGGGTTTGACGGAGATCAAGGTGATGCAGTCCGTCGAAGACTTGAAGAACTCGTTGATAATCTAAGACTAATGCAATAAAGGGTAAATTGCGATAAAAGTAGAATAAGAGTAAAATTGGTTTGATTTTGATATGATTGATATATTTACACGTAGCCCTTGGGCACATATTTATACTCCCGCATGGAGAGTTGTACAAAGGCACGACCCATACCCTTCCTAAAACAAACTCCTACTTTTAAGGAAACTGACTCGCGCAGGAGTCGGATCTAAAGCAACAATATTATTTTCCTAAACAAACACGCCTATTTTAAAGGAAAACAAACGACTCATGCAAGAGTCGGACTCAAACTGCTATAATAATACTGGTATAAAATCACTAGTTTCCTTATGTCTTTTCCTCGATGAAAACTTTCCATCGGCAGATTCCTTCAATCCGCGACTTCCTTCTTTGGCCAGTGATAATCTCTTGCTGACATCAAACGCTAAGTCACCCCGCGCTCATCGGCACCCCATGTCCATCGGCATCGGCAATACTTCCTGATCGGCAACCTTGTACTGGTAACTTATCTTCACCAATCAATCCCTACCAGCAATCGCCATCATTTCTTCATCGGCAACTGGCATCAGCAACATCGGTAATCGACCTTTATAGTTCTGGTGACAATCATTCAACTCCCATCGGCAACGTCCGAGACTTCCAACTTCCATCGGCAACACACTTGGCCTTCTTACAGTACACTCCCATCGGCAATACTGACCTATGTCTTCCCGATGCCGATGGAAAACGGCTGCCGATTAACACAAGTCTTAGCTCATTTGACACGTGCCGAAAAACGGTGTCAACACATGCCCCCCCAATTTCGGAGTGTGGAATATTTTACGCGCCGAAATTCTCTCTACTGTAGCCGTTCTCTCCGAGATAATTGCACAACTTCCTCGATCTCCGCGCACAGAACCGAAATTTATTAATAAAATCCCTCGATTATAGCACAGCCAGTTGCAAATCTAACAATATCTCCTTGATTATCGCGCACATCCACCGCAGACCTCTCCACATTCCTGCACAGTACGAACCGAAATCCCAAAATACCCCTGAGTAAGCTTATAAAAGTTACCAGGATCCAATCTACCTTTTTTACCCTAGGCCCACTTTCACTTTTCACCCGCCTTCATCTTCAACCTCCGGCGGCGCCTCCGAAGAACCCGAGCTCAAGCAACAGTACGTTCAAGTACGAGCCGTAAGAACTCCCTCAGCTTCCATGGCAATCCAAGTTGACATCCCCAAGGTAAATCCATTCCTTCCTTACTCTTTCTGCAATTTCCTAGTCCGTATGAATCCATAATCTTCCCCTTTCCTTCTTTGATTCCTCCTTTTCTTTTCTTTTCAAAACCTATGAACTGTACAACAAGGTAGTGATCCCTCTCGAGCAGTCCAGCTTCACCTGTTTGGGTCCAATGGGGAATCCTGACCCTAGCTATTTGATCAATGCGGAGGCCAACCGGATTCCATTCAGGTTCGAAAGTTTCAGTCTAGGATTATGGAAGGACGCCTTCCAGTCATGGCCCAAGCCCACCAAAGGGTGGAAGAACTGGTACCTTAGGGTCGTTAGAACACAACAAGTTTACTGGTCAGAGCGCAGTCTGGATCAGTGCATCAGGCTCTCCATTGCCGATATGGAGAAAAACGAGAACATGCTGATA
>CM039141.1:20949509-20969495 GCA_022036555.1 Microstegium vimineum | reverse complement strand
TTCGGGCACGTGCGCGGCACGTGTGCTGTGCGACACGCGGGTGAGCGCGCGGGAGGGGGGGTCGATCGAGTAATCGAGCCTCCTGCTCGGGGTCGTTCGTTCGACCCTATGTCCGTCACTTCGAGGGGTCGAAGTCGAGGGGGGTCGATTGGATGATCGAGCCTCCGGCCCGGGGTCGTTCGTTCGACCCTCGGTCTGTCACCTTATCAAGCGGCGGTCGAGGCCGAGTGGGCCGAAAGCGGTAACTCGGCCCGTTCCAGTTTGATTTCCTTTTTCCATTTTCTTTTATTTGATTCAAACTTAATTTGCTTCAAAACAGTTTCAAAAACTCCAAACTAAGTTTTGACACTTAAACCAAAGTTGTTCAGAATATTATTCTCTACCTTTTTCATGTAGATCATAAATTCTGAAAACCATTAGTTCAAGAGTTGAGGATTAAAAACTTATTTAAGCTAATTAGGAAAAGAATTACTTTAATTCTTTAACAGATAAAATTAAGCAGGGTAAATAAACATAAAGCAAACCATACTTTACTCTAAGCATAGCAAGGTTTAGCTAAACAGATTGATCACAAGATTGAGCACACAACACCTATTTAAATTCTAGTTTCAAAACATTATAACACACACATGAAATGATAGCATATGCAAACATGAATGCAATGAAATGCTTGTGCACAGTGGTTAATGATGATCCTAATGCAAGCTTGACACAGGGTGTCACACTACTACTACAAGGCTAGATTTTTCCTCTCTACTGCTTATTTTGATGCCTATGTGACAAGATGGTGCCTATTTTGATTATTACACACTGAGCAAAGTGTCTTAGGTTCATGATGTTTTTTTAATTTGGAAATGATGATGACTATTTCAATTATTACATACTGAGCAATGTGCAGTAGGTATATGATGTTATTTTGCTTCTTAAACATGATGATGGCTATTTTGAGTTGTGTAAACAGTTATTGGCGCAGGAGGAGCACCTTTAGGTGCGGCAGGCGCGCCATAGTTGTTTACTAGATTTTTTGCTTTCCTCTAATAAATACACGTGTACATTGCAATGATGAAAAATTGTATATTAACTAAGACCTAAGGCACTTTGCAATGATGTTGATTCTAAAAATCCAAGATTGGGAGCATATATAAGGCACTTCTTGTTTGTGGGCAGCTGTTATCTGTCTTGTACTACTACCCTCTACTACTGTACTGCTGCTCTACTGCTGTCCACTACTACTATGCTGCTCTACTACTCTCTACTACTGCTCTGTACTGTTGCTCTTCTACTCTCTACTACACTGTACTCCTCTACTACTACTCATACTACTCTCTACTACTACTGTTGCTCAATACTGGTCTCTACTACTGCTACCCTCTACTCTGCTCTATACTCATACTGCTCTATCCTACTACTGCTACTCTCTATTGCTGGGCTCTCTACTACTGCTGCTGCTTCATTGCAGTCATTTTTACTACTGTACTTCTGCACATTACTTATGTTGCCTATTTCAATTTGATCTACTTCTATTTCAATTTGAATATGAGAACATGATGTCTATTTTGATATTTACACACTGAGCAAAGTGTCTTAGGTCAGTGATGTTTTTTCAATTTGGAAATGATGATGGCTTTTTCAATTCGTACACACTGAGCAATGTGCAGTAGTAATATGATGTTATTGTGCTTCCTGAACATGATGTTGGCTTTTTTTATTTGTAAACACTTGTTGGCGCAGGACGAGCACCTTTAGGTGCGGCAGCCGCGCCATAATTGTTTACTAGAATCTTTGCTCTAATAAGTACACCTGCACATTGCAATAATGAAAATTTGTAATATGAACTGAGACCTAAGGCACTTTGCAATGATGTTGATTCTAAAAATTCAATATTGGGAGCACTTCTATACTTTGACTACTAGTCTCTACTAGTGTTGTTTATTTGCTGGTTGTTCACTATTGTTCAATGCTGTTAACTAATGCCTATGATGATAATAACAACCAACAATTGAGGTGGCTACCTTTGTGCATTTGCCTTTTCTAAGGTTTTATGTGGAAGTCGTGGCTGTCTTTGTCATGTTATGTCATAACTTATCATGAGACACCTTCGGAAGGGCCGAATCCACCCTTCACTACTAATGTGGCCTAGGGAGTGCAAGAGGGATGTGCTCATGCATAGTAGACATACATTGAACAAACTGCTCACCTTATTTTGCTTTTCAAAAGGCAGCCACTAATGATATTGATGACAAGTAATCTGAGAAGGGAATTCCCATATCTGAGGCATTTGCAATGATTAAACTTCAAAAATATGTTGAGCTGGCAGCGCGATGATGATCAAATCTCCTCCTGATAATAAGCTCCTAAACTAGGATGGCTTGTCTTGCAAACAACCAGTTTGGAAGCTATATATATGTGATGACATTGGGGTGGTCTGAGCCAAATTCATATTTTTTTTAATGATTTTGTAATTTTCATTGGACA
Source organism: Microstegium vimineum (assembly GCA_022036555.1). Classification (NCBI taxonomy): domain Eukaryota; kingdom Viridiplantae; phylum Streptophyta; class Magnoliopsida; order Poales; family Poaceae; genus Microstegium; species Microstegium vimineum. Next base: position 20,967,020 of record CM039141.1, on the reverse strand, counting down.
ATTTTGTACTTTTCTTCACATTTTGTATCCTACACCCAATGTACATGAAAAAGTGTAATGTTTTACTCCAAATGAATACAATTCATGATTCCAAATTAATATCCATGTTTTTTCAGATTCTCATTTGTGAATGCAATACTCTCTCTTCTTTGTAGTAGATATATGGCAGACCAACAAAGAGAAAAAGAATGGCGCGAGCCAAGCCCGGACCCGAGTTATAAGGGCTCAGACGACGAGGGCTCAGACAAGTCCGCATTAGACGGCCAGGACATCCCCCCCCCCAAAATCCACCTCAGACGGCGAGGGCATCCCCACCAAGTCCGCCTCAGACGACGAGAGCATCTCGTATGAGAAGGGGGTATTCGGAGTTAGAAGTTGATCTATATTGGGAGCCAGAAAAAGAGGCAGAAGAAGAAACGGGGCCCTCAACTCGAGCATCTAAGACCCCAGGACCACACTTTCTAGATGACGAGCAACGCGTAAGTATATAATTAGCTTACACAGCGTTGATTCGCCACACGTAAGTATACAACTAATGCAGGCTTATATATACTCTCGACAGTTACCTACGGTGCCTATGTCTTTGGAGTTTCCCGACGATGAAGAAGAGGGCCATGCCTCGGGCCCCACACCGAGCACTTCAGCTGCAACGGGAAGTGCCAACAAAGGCAAGAAGTCTGCCTTGAAGAGGGGCCAACATGGGAGGCACCAGGTAACCAAGAAGGTGCATGTCATCGACCATATAGGGTCACAGGGAGAACCCTTGGCGCCACCGTCAGTCATCGGAACCTTCAGCAACCAATGCTCGTGTCTAGTCAGGGAGCACGTGTCGATCACGTACTCCAACTGGAAGACGGTGCCAATGAACTCAAGGACAAAGTATGGACTGAAATCAAGAAATATTTCCAGTACCCACCAGACCAATACAATGAGGAGCGATGCAGGGGGCATGCGTTGTTTATTGCAGGCAAATCCCTTTGCACCCTCCAGGCCACACTGAACAAGAAGTATGTGAAGACTGGGCAGACACCCTTCGCGGACTACAGCTTCATTAAAAAACATGTCTGGGATGAGTATGTCGAGAAGATGAGCACTGACGAAGCAAAGTCCAAGAGCCAGAAGTTCTCGGAGCTTGCAAAGAAGAACGAGCTCTCGCACCACCTAGGCATGACCGGGTACGCCGGTAAGAGGCCGATTTGGCGCCAGGAAGAAAGGGACGCAGAAGCGTCCGGGCAGAGTTATCCACTACAAGGCGTCGACGAGAGGTCACGCGACTACTTCTACGCTCGTCGGCCGAAGAAGCTGAAGGAGGGAATGACCAAGTACAATGAGCCACAGATCGAGGAGGCAGAGAAGACTTTGCTCGCAGTCAAGGCGGCAAAGGAACACGGGCAGTTCGTACCTCGCAGGAGCCACGACGAGCTCACCGAGGCGCTGGGAAACCCCGAGCACCGCGGCCGCGTCCGGGGTGTATCCTCTAGGCAGAGATGGAAGAATGTGGGGTCGTGGCAGTCCGACACCGCCTCTTACCACATGAGGCAAGGATACAAGGAAGGATTATTCCCGACTGGCAAGGAAGCTGTGATGAAGGAAATGATCATGGGGTCGATACAAGATGCTTTCACGAGCACCGACCCAAAGATGGTGGAGCTGAGGACACAGATGTTTCGCCAGGCTGGCATGATGCCACAACAGGGTGAAGGTACCTCAGCACCCCAAAGGTATACGGTCGATGAGATCGTGAAGACCACATACGTCCACCTCTTGGTGCCGTTTGGCAGAGCGGGAAGGAAGAAGAAGGTGGCGGAGGGCTCGGTAGACCCGCCCAACCCGGAAGACAGATTTCTAGGCAAGCCCATCCCGGCCGAGTATGCCAAGGTCACAGTGGCCTGGACGGACGATCACCATGAGGACGATGAACTTGATTTCACCACTGAAGAGGGAGGCAGGACCCTCGCAAGTGCTTTGGGCACTAATGTGCTATGGAACAAGGACGACCTTCAATTCCCACCGGATCCACCGTCGCCAAACAGCTCTCAGCGGTCACCAAATCCCCCAGGTGGTGGCCCAGGTGATGACACCAACGACGACAACGACGACGGTGTTGGTGGCCACCAAAGCCCAAGTCATAGCCCATCACGTAGCCTGTGTCCAGACACAATCAACCCACAGGGACGAGATGAAGGATCGGGCCACCAAACGCCGCCGAAGAAGCCAGAAGAAGAGGGGGACAAACCCGCCCATCTCAACGAGGTTGAATGGGAGGTGTGGAAAGCCATAGAAAATAACCAGTACACAACGGCGTTCCAAAGGTACAAATGGCAACCAAACATCGCAAGCATAGTATGTGTGCACATATATATATATGATACTTACACACTCTTCTCTTGTCTCAATAAGAGGGAGAAAACCCCGCCTATGTTTTGGCCCCTCAGTCCAGAGTGCCCTGCTAACTTTGAGAATGACAAGTTCATGTTGCCGTTAGGGCAGCTTGTTGAGGAACTGTGGGAGATTAGAAGGTTCCATCTCTGGTATATGCATGCTTCGAGGTTAGGCATGAGGGAGTTTGTTCAGAAGGTACCCAAGGAGTGCTTCCTCTTGGAGGAGGACGCTTATTTCTCAATTGTCTTCCATGACATGCATAGAATGCTGCGGCGCAAAGACCTTGATGTCGCCCAAGTCACCATGTTTGCCATGTAAGTTGTTGCACCTCTACATCTCTATATAGCTAAGTAAGTTCATTACGATCAAAGTAATGTATGCAATGTTGGCATTGCTGCTTGCAGGATGCAATCATATGTATGCAAGGAGTTGTCGCATAAGGTTATTTACCTATTTCCTATGCATATTCCCGAGAGGCCATCATTGGCCACGAGCTAATGGACACGAATCTGAAGCTAGCGAGCTTGAGAGGGATGGAGCGAGTGAACGCCATAGCTTTGATGCGAGGCGAGATCAAGTTCAGGAAGGGACACTACATTCTCAAAGCCATGAAGCAGCTCCAGGGAAAAGGGTGTATCCTTGCCGCTCACCAGTTTGGGTAAGTCGAAATGATACATGCATGCATGTTGGCTTTACCACGTTTCAGATTTCAACAAGATCTTAGATCCATATTGTTTGAATGGTGTAGCATGGGCGACATGGGTCATTGGATTGTATTCATGATCTATCCTCAGGATGGAATAGCGATCATATTAGACTCCATGCGGAACACAAACGTGCGAGGCTACAGACATTTTGAAGGATGTCTGCGATAGTATGTGACTACACCTATTTTCTTTTAAGCACTCAAAGTATATGATTGTATGTGATGTTTGACACTAGTGGCATGCACATTTAGCGTTTACAGGATGTACGTGGAAGACCCCGCCTGCGTTGACCGTAGGTCCAATAAGGTGAAGGAGGAGTGGGGCACAAAACTCAGGCTGAGGCGAGAATTCCCGGTAATACGACTCGTACTATTGCTATCCTACTACCACTACTACTACCCTACTACTACTTACTTCTACATATGCATATCTTACATGCAGTGTGCCAAGCAACCTGAAGGCTTACTCTTATGTAGACACTATGCTTGTGAGTACCTCATGAGATGTCAGAAATTTAGCCAAAGCTGGCGGCAGCTCAAGAAAGGTACGGATTGGTGGGTGAGACGAAATGTGAATCAAAAGACCAACACTCGCACAATAGCCGATATTTGTAAGTTTGTCACTGATGAATGTGCTGAAGTTAGTGGGAAATTCTTCTACTCGGGCAACGCATTAGCTGCATTACCTCAGTACCGTAAGCTAGCTAATTGGAGAACCAGCGGTTTAGACATGACTGACTACAAGCTGCCGGACATCTTTGATTAGATGAACTTGTTATACATATATGTTTAATGAACTGCTGGACATGCTTATGTGTAATGAATGACTAGTTGTAACTTTGTGATATCGGTTCTCTGGAACAGGACAACACATTCATGTAATATCTGTTTAATCCATGTTTGTTGTTCTCTTATATAATCTGTGCTTCAATTTGAGGCTTATGTTCTCTTATATATAATTTGTGCTTGAATTTGAGAAAAATGTTCTATTATATAATTCTGTGCTTGAATTTGAGGCTTATATATGTTCTCTTATATAATCTGTGCTTGAATTTGAGAAAAATGTTTTGAAATCTATTTTATAATTTTAAAAACATTTTTTTATTTTTTTGAAAAATATTAACCGTGCCGGTTGCTATTAGAAACCGCCACGGTTAATATTCATTAATGGTGGCGGTTGTCCTAACCTAACCGTCATTATTAACCGTGGCGGTTGCCCCTATTAACCGTGACCATTGATCTATGACGGTTGGAATAACCGCCACGGTTAATCCTTTCTAACCTCCACGGTTAATAAATCCTGTAGTGGTGACCTTAAAGTATTAAAAATATCTAATAATCCCTATGGTTTTAAAAATGGTTTAGTTGACATGGCATATTATGTGGGTGCTAACATGACAATGAGTTAGTAAATAGTAGAGTCAGCTAATAGTATAAAAAGTTTACATAACCTGCCCATATATCAAGGGCTGACTATATAACTCATTCATCTATAAAACCCAATGTTATATTTCTTAAGTCATCTAAATATATTCAAATGATACTGAATGGTTTTATAAGGTTGTTTTGACACTGTATCCTGTCGCACTAACCTAAACACCCATATTTACATGTGAGTCTATTTGTTGTCACCTCCTTATCTTTCTAAGTTGTCCCACTGCCTAACGAGCAACACGCAACCTCCTATCTCCTGCTCCACCTCATGGTACTCCTTGGTGGCATTGAGTCTAGCCATGTGTTCAATCTTTTAATTTTCCATGTAAGCATAAAAGAAGAAAGCGAGAGGAATGAAGAATGGAAGGGGCCGGATGAATGACTTCGCCTTAATAACAACGAAAAAACAACCCATTGTTTGGGTCACTTTAGAAGTCCATAAACACTTAGATTATTGGTCTATTTCTGGCTAAAGTTGACACAGTTTCGAGACCGCCGGCTGATTGACACTCGCCAACAATCTACGGATCTCGGGTTCTATCCGTTTATTACAATGGTCCCTACTGCTACACGCCTACACCTATAGCTAGTTTTTACTTTTTTAATGGAGATAAATAACAAAACCGGAAAAACAAATAGATCGAGAGAGAGAAAAGGCATGGGTGGATCATGGATGAGTCCTCCACGCACATGGCATAGGTGTGGCCATCACGGTTGGCCGCATCTAATAATAAATGTAATAATAAATGGATACGTCGTCTCTACGGTAACTAATCTCTCCGTTCTAAAAAGAATGTTATTTTCATTTTTTGAGAAACATCTTTGACTATATATATTAAAAATATTAATATTGATGATACATAATTAGTTTTATTGCAAAGACTTTTGAATCTACTTTTTTTAATAAATTTATTTAGAGATCCAAATATTACACGTATTTTCTACAAATCGAGTCAAATTTGTGACACAAACGCCCAAAACACTGTTCAGTCGACAATGTCTGAGATTTTAAAAGTCTCCCGGTCACTGTTCATCGTTACTGTTAATCACTGTTCACATAGCTACTACTCCCTCCATATAAAAAAACTTATCGTTTTAGAAAACGGCACGGTCTCTAAAGTGTAACTTTGACCGCTTATTTTTTAAAATATCTATAAAATATAATATATATATATGTATATTTTTATGAAAATATTTTTTAAGACAGATATGATTTTCATATTTTTGAACTCAATAACTAATTTATATTTCCAATGCTTAACTAAAACTTTGTCCTAAACGACAAGTTTTTTTTAATATGGAGAGTACTAGCTAAACACTATTTAGGCACTTGTAGCCCTTTTCCCCCAGCTTTCCCATCTCTGCCGGCGCGCGTCGGCGCCCACCGTGCCAGTATGAATGTTTAGATCGCTTCAAAATTCTAAAACTTTACAAGATTTCTCGTCACATCGAACTTCTAAACGTATGCATGAAACATTAAATATAGGTACAAAAAATAATTAATTGTACAATTTGTCTATAATTTACGAGACAAATATTTTAAGTCTAGTTATTTTATGATTGAACAATATTTATCAAATACAAACAAAATGTTATAGTACTTTACACGAGAAAAGTTTTTGAATCTAAACGTGGCCGCTTCCAGTCAAACATATGAAGATGTACATAATTAGTATTATTGAAAAGATCTTTGAATCTAATTTTTTAATATTTTTTTTAGAGATCTAAATTTTACACGTATTTTTTTATAAATTGAGTCAAACTTATGATACGAAAACACCTAAAACAACGGGTTTTTTTGGACGGAAGAAGTAGATTTTTATAGTAAAATGCAAAGATAGGTCTATAATGATTTCGAGGTGACCTCTCTGGCACGGTCAGTCTATAAATACCACTCTCCTAGCTCACTGCATCTCCATCGTTGTCAAATGCAAGTAGCCCAAGCAAGCTATAGCTAGCTTAGCATTCCGATCCTTTTCGGGTTAGACACGTAGTAATACAGTCTAAGCCGCTTCCATTCCATCAACGCGAGAAGTCCCTGAAGGAGTGAAAGGCTGCAGCTACACTACTATACCAAAACTAAATCTCTAGCTGTAAGTCCTAATAACGACGCTTTGTTCGTAGCTGCATTTTTCTTCACTTGTGCTATTGCATTGTGTATATAAGCAGCTCTCTTGGGTAGAATGGTCTAGCACGTAGTCTAGCCGTATAAAGTTCTGAAAATGCATCTTTATATATTATCATGTTATTTAGTTTTGTATTATAGTTATTTGCTGGAGGCATGGGGTGTTTTACTTTTTTTAGATAATGGAAGAGACTTCCCGTTTCTGTTACCGCACACAGCGTTTACATTATTATATAGATTCAGCGATTTTTGCTGATGAGTCAGGGAAATAAAGAAATACAAAAATTATGCATGACTGAGTCTATTATTAAATTAGTAATTAGACTGGCGGTTGGGCCGCGCCTAGCTGCGGTCGAGCAATTTGCCGAGGGGCTGTGTGGCGGCCATGGCAGTGGAGGCACAGGGGTCGTCGTCATCAGAGGCAAGGCCAAGGTTGCGGAGGCGGTGGACTATGTGGTTGATGGACGTGGTTGGGGACGGCCAGGCAGTACGAGAGCAGGAGCTATGGCGGGATAGGATGGGTCAGAGGGCACCCACCTCTGCAGCCATGGTGCGCCGGTGCTGGTGGAGGGTAGGGATGTGTGATTGCCGTCGGTGGAGGAAAGGGAGGAGGCTGAGACCGCTGTGGCGGCGGACGAGGAAGAGGAGGAGGAGGTGGTGGATGTTGGAGAGGGATGAGAGGCGGAAGGAGCGGTGGAGCGGGAGCTCGGAGAGCACCATGGAGCACGGGGAGCAGAGGGCGGAGAGCCAGTGGGAGAGAAAAGACGAGCAACAACGGTGTGTTATGACAAATAATCAACGAAGGTAGGTCAGAGGTTGAAAACAAGGACAAAGAAGACATTTCCCCAACCTTCTCTCCTCTAACATCTGGGAAATGAATAAAATAATAGACGCAGTGTTTCTCGGCGAAGCACCATACATATTTACAATGGTACCCAACAAATGTCACCGTTTGCTATGTGAACTGTCTAATTACACATTTTTTTAGTGCCCGAAGCAAAATTTCTCAATCTTATTACACCGTGTATTGTAAAACAAGAACTTTGAAAAGTTTGACTTACCGCAAAACACAAAAACACTTATATTTGAGACTCGAGACAATGATAATAATAACATAAAAAGAAAAAGATCGTCCATCACGCTGACATAAATAACATTAGCCACTTCAAATGTACAGTACAACTTGCAGTGCAATCCTGTCATGGATTTGCCGACAACCATATGGCCACTACTGGTGTTTGCTGCCTGTCCCATCGCCATAGTAGCAGCGACCAAGATTATTACAAGAAGAAGACGACGACGGCAATCAGCTGCCGATCGTCTGACGACAACGAGGCGCCCACCTCCGCCCATGTCTCCGGGGGGCCCACTTCTCGGCGACCTGCCAGCGCTGCTCATCAAGGGCCCGTTGGGCCTGATCCGCGACCACTACACGAGGTTGGGGAGCATTTTTCACCGTGCGCCTGTTGCACCTGAAGCTCACCATCCTAGTCGGGCCCGACGTGTCGGGCCATTTCTACCGCGGCCTGGACTCCGAGATCAGCCAGAGCGAGATCTGTCAGTTCACCGTCCCCACCTTGGGCCCTGGCGTCGGCTTCGACGTCGACTACGACACTCGGCACGAGCAGTTCCGGTTCTTCGGCGACGCCTTGAAGCCCGTGAAGCTGAGGACCTATGCCAGCCTCATGGTTCGTGAAGTCGAGGTAATAAGCTCGCATAAATACCAGTTTTTTCTTCTCCTGCCTGCTGCAAATCAAACGGTCACTAGCTAACACGCCATGTCTGCTGCGCAGAGCCATTTTGCGAGATGGGGACAGTCCGGCACCGTTGATCTGAAGCAGGAGCTAGAGCACCTCGTGACGCTCATCTCCAGCCGGTGCCTGTTCGGCGCCGCTGTCCGGGAGAAGATGTTCAGCGAGGTCGGGTCGCTGCTCCGTGAGCTCAGCGACGGCATGCGCATCGTCACGATCCTGTTCCCTCGCCTGCCGATCCCCGGGCACCGCCGCCGCGACGCCGCGCGCGCCAGGCTAGGCGAGATATTCGCCGAGATCATCAGGTCCCGCAGGAGCCGCACCGACAGTGGCGGTGACGACGACGACGACATGCTGCAGTGCCTGCTCGAGTCCCGGTACAAGGACGGCCGCGGGACGACGGAGACGGAGGTTGTCGGGTTGCTCGTCTCCGCGCTCTTCGCGGGGCAGCACACCACCTCCAGCGCTGCCACCTGGACCGGGGCGCGCCTGCTCACCCACACCAAGCACCTGCGCGCCGCCGTCGAGGAGCAGCGGCGCGTCGTGGCGCGGCACGGGGGCCGCGTCGACTACGACGTCCTGCAGGAGATGGACACCCTGCACCGCTGCGTCAAGGAAACCCTGCGCCTCCACCCGCCCGGGCTGTTCCTGTTCCGCCATGCGCGGCGGAGCTTCGTCGTGCGGACCAGGGACGGCCGCGAGTACGAGGTGCCCAAGGGCCACGCGGTCGCCAGCCCGCTCGTGCTCCACCACAGGCTGCCGGACATCTACGACGACCCGGACAAGTACGACCCGGATCGGTTCGCGCCCAGGGTAGCGGAGGACAAGGTCGCCGGCGCGCTAGCGTACTTGTGCTTCGGCGCCGGAAGGCACGTCTGCGTCGGCGAGGCGTTCGCGTACATGCAGCTTCAGTTGATATGGAGCCATCTGCTGAGGAACTTCGAGATGGAGCTGGTGTCACCGTTCCCCAAGACGGACTGGAACGTGATCATACCAGGGCCGCAGGGAAAGGTGATTATCAGCTACAAGAAACGGCACCTGCCTACGAAGGACTGAGCTGCCTTGAAGAAAAAAGAAGGAATATCTCACAAAAATAAAGTACGCGCATCTACATGTCACGTGCAACAAAGTGTGTTTTTGTTGATGATAAGAACTAGTTTACATTCGCTGATATTACATTGCAGTAAGATTTTCAAAATGGATAATTCACATTATAGCAAACAATTCGGCTTCGAGTATGTAAGACTGTACTATAATTATGTCGAGGTGCTTACTCTGTTGGCATTCTTCTGAGAAATAAAATCTTACCAGAGATCTAGATAAATCCAGCGAATTCGATACATGGACCTTTAATTTCTACTAACATGTCTTACATCAATCATGTCATTTTAAAAATATCAAATTGTAAAAATTATCAGTATATGTGCAAATATAGAAGGGTACCGAAGTAATCAAAACTCTCTAGTTCCAAATGCCTTCAATTGTTGCAGTCTGTATTGCCAGTATGAAGATTTTTGCTATCGACAACTGGTAAAATAACTAGTCAAGTCAACAAGCTTGCACTTGCTTGCAGGCGCAGATCCGGCACAAGCCTTGGTGAAAAGAATATATACACAGTGCTGCCGGTATTTTACCCCACCACAATGTTCTGTAAGATTCATCAGCAATATAACATAGCCATTCTGAGTACCCAATGAAAGATTTCTTCTGTGTATGTGTTCTAAACCAAAATGACTGCTGCAGCTATAAAACATCAAGGCAACGGATGCAGTAACGGTTAAGAATTTTTGAAACAAGACTGCTGGGTTCAGGCACCAGTGCAGATGTGATGCCATTCCAAAAATGGAAAGTGATAGAGTCATTCACAATCCTAGAAAAGATTGCATCATGATGTGCTTTTTGGACCATGTTATCTGGCTCTGAGAAATATCTGCAGCACAACAACATCATGGTGAGTATGAATATCTTGAATCCGTAACTAGTATTCAGCTTCCAGTCAAACATATGAATAGGTACATATAAGAAATAATATAAGGAACATGAGAGGGCTCTAAGGTGGTTGAGCGCGACAAATAAGGTATGCCATTCAGGATTAAAAAAAATGAGGATACAAAATTGATACAATAGATACAGAATATTATAGTTTGAAATTGTCTTTCTGATTGAGATGGACAACAGAAAACTGTTAATCTAGCTTCTGGATAGTAAAATTGACCAAAAATAGGTATTGCAAGCACAAATGGATGAATTGAAATCATACCGTATAATATCAGTAGAGCTTATAGGGTAAAATTCAACAGAGGGCTCCAACTTAATGTCAAGATGCCCCCTATTTTCATCTGCTTTGCTAGAAAGATTGCTTATCACTCTTGTCATAAGTTCAGCCCCATTCCACTGCACGAGGGTATCATCATATGTCGAATAAAATTCCTTAAGGCATTCCTCCAATAAAGGGCTGCAACCAGCACAAGCTAAGTGAGAAACTCTAAAAGTGCACGAGCATAGCCAGTCAATGATGTAGCTGTTCCAATCTGACACCTATACAAATGGTTTTTTTAGTATCTTAGTGTTGTAAAAGAAAAGGATGGATATTGTCCCATGTTTCTGTGTGAATCAATATAGTAGATGTGGATTTCATCTGTTTGTTACATGATGGTATAAAATGAGTTAAATGTAGTTTTATCCAAAACTGAACCAGCCTCCTTGCAGAAATGAAAGGGTAATAAGCCTGTCTAGAGCTTTCAGCACTGAGTATAGCCCTTTTTAAAAAGTTTTCTTCAAAACAAAATAATGAAACACTTTTACCTCTGTTTATCAAATGCTAACACAGCAGCACCAAAACTGGAATTTCCAGAGACATGATCTGTGGCACCAATAGAATTCTGGAGCGATGTTAAAGGTTTAAGTACAATAACATCAGAGTCAAGGTATATGCCACCATATCTGCACATAAAGCATAAAGAAATAAATTAATCATATCAGTCACAACTCACAAAGCAAGGGGAACATATAATGTTCTCTTTTTTTTCCCGAACAGCGCAGGAGAACTGTGTGTCATTCCATTAAGATAGAAGAAGAAGGATACACAGGTCAAGGACCCAACACAAACACACACCAAAGACTCAACACAAACACACACCACACCTAGACTTAGAAAACAGACTCGCCACACAAAGGACAGAAACGACCAAAAAAACATACGAGCCCTAAGCTCCAGCAGGCAACGAACTAAACACGAACTCCTGGAGTTTGGAAGCCCCTGCCACACACCAGAGCCCCCCCTCCAAAACATATAATGTTCTCAAGAGTCAAGATTACATTTATGTTCCAAATTTTGATGGATACCAGTGTCACATTCATCAATGTTCATGAAAACATATGTACCGTGTTACAGGTTTCACAAAAGCAAGATTGAAGCTATTTAGTGCAAGAAAGTTCAGACATTATTTGCCGATCAATTATTTTCTCTATTTATGGGAAGGTTGGTAACGATTTGTATGGTTTGTCTCTTTTTTTCTTTGAGGGCAATGTTTTAGTCTTACATTATTCTCTATTGTTCAGCCGATCAGCTCTGAAAATAGGGACATTATCTGTAGATGACATCTCGCTGTCTAAAGTTAACTAAAACAAATTGTTCAATAACTTAGAATCAGTTAGTACAGTTAAAGCTTACTTCACAAACTATAAGGGGACCTAGTAGTAATAATTTGAGGGCACAACTGCATCCATTAAGAGGGTGCTTGGTTTGACAGGCCACCTAATTCTAGACCAGTTATTCCATCATGGGAAACACACTTGTGCTGAGGGAAGAGGTGGGGATGGGAAACACATTCCATTCCCCAAACCAAATCAGTTGGTAAGGTTCAGGATTAGGATCGGATAGTCCATTCACAATCTGGATCCTTAAACCAGCTTTGTCAGATTCTCTGCTGCTTGTGAACATAACTTCTAATCCAGGATTAGGACCGGAGGATGCTTGATTGTACAGAGTTATTTATAAAATAAAACTGGGTTTCCAGCTGGTGATTTCCTCTTTTGATGTTGTTTACTCATACCAAGTTGCTCAGCCGATAAAGAGTGCTAGATTAATCAAAATCGTTCATAATCTGTTTCCTAAGGTAACTATTTTGCCAAGAGCTACTGCAGAGGATTTCTCTCCTCAAATATAAAGATGCAGCATTATCTCTCAAGACTCGAGAGTATTTTTCTCACAGAATGCAAAGCAAACAATGCATGCCTCTCAACTTCCTGAACTAATGTATTGTAATTCTTAAATCATCTTACTTGTAAAGGGCAGCAAGGCGTACTAGCTCACAGTAGTGCAAATGATAATATTTTGTCTGCCGCCATTCATACCACACTGATGCAAATACATGGGTTGGAGTGCTTTCTAAAAGCTCATCAAGATTTGGCACCGCAACAGCAACTTTATATCTGCAAGAGAAATAAACTTTATAATAAAAAAATGCACATGTATACATGGATGTAGCTAGAACAATTATAATTGATAAACATGATTACAAGGTTCATAGTATTACTGCATCTCATGCAAAGTCCATAAAAGTCACAATGTCTAAATTTTTAAGAGTTCAGATGTAACTGAGGTTCAACTGAAAATGCACCATTTGGCTCCTCCAGTTAGTAGTAACAATATAATTTCATTTAATGTTCCAACAAAGAATACACTACCGTATGACTTGCCACAAAGCTAATGTTAGATGGTTCCTTTTTTCTATGAAAAGAAAACCACACTAGATGCTAGTCAAGCAATGGGGTGTCTGCTAGTGTCTCAGGGCTGCTAAGAAGACAAGGTTGCTGGTTCCTAGTGCCTATGTGCTGCATAGACAGGATAGACAACCATCTTTTAGAATAGTGGCAGCAAATAAACAAAAATTAAGATAAATGGTCATTCCAGTTACAAAAGTTGCTAGTGCACTACACTAGTTCATGCATGACAATCAGTTCCTATACAGAACTATAAACAAGTAAGCAACATAATGTGGACCTTGTTGGCCTAACTTCCTGGACAAAAATCACTTGCAGATTAAAGGGGAGTGCAGATTTGGCACCCAGGGGGGCTGCCGCCCTCGTGAGCTAAAATAACATGTTGCAATGTTTCAAAAAAATCATCACAATAATCATGTATGCAGCACACATAAAGTTAAGTATAGTTGCAACAATTCAGTTTGAAATTCACCCTAGATATCAAGAAACAAAATAGACAAGCAGTCAACCTGCCTGTTCATTATGTGCTGACAGTGACACTTGTTTTTTTTTAATCTCGACATCAAAGATGAATTTCAAACTGAATTGTTGTTGCTACAAACTTTAGGTGTATTGCATACATGGTTTTTGTGATGCTTTTTTGAAACGTTGCAACATGATATTTTAGCTAAAGAGGGTGCCGCCCCCCTCAATACCCTATAATTTCCCTCAAGAAAAGGTAAAGATGGTGGAAATTTTTGGAAGTTGCGTGGCAAGTAGCAAAGATTAATCAAGTATCAAAATATATCATATGTGAGACTTGAGAAATGATATAACTTAAACTAGAACCGTATCATCAGGAAAAGATGTGTCCCAACTCACAACTAACCGTTATAAGATAATTGTTCGCTTGCCAATGAGAATTGAGAAAACAATTGATAACTGATAACATCCTGTAGTTTTCTCATTGTGCAATACAAATACCATGCGATAAAATGTACATAATAAATACGAGAAAATTGAGAATCGATAATACCGCATCCTATTTTTTTTTCTCATAGTGCAATAGATGCAATCAATGTCATAAAATATCTAAACGGTATATGGCCTTTAAATACTACTTAAATCTTATATAATACTACATACCAATTCAGAATTCCACTGAAAGACGCCTCATGTTTTCAGGTTGGAACCATGCATTTCTTATTTGGTCTAGTGTTAGCCTGTCACTTACTCAAATTAACTATTTAGATTATTTGCATTCTAACATCTTAAGACTACAGTTGTGTATCAGCATAACATACCCTTCCTTGACGAATTGCTGGAAGGATTCTAGCTCCAATGTCTCCGATAGCATGACTACACAGGCATCTGGGTGCTGCTTGAGTAGACTCTCCAGTCCCCTCTGGTGCCTGATGCCATACGTCCACTGCGGGCTGTTCCACACCATGAACACCCTCATGGAGCACTTCCCATGCTCGAAGAACCTCTCCATGAACTCTGAGAATCCCAAATGTGGATCGATCCCCGGGAAATATCCCCACATCCTTCCCACCTGCGGCTTCTCCTTCACAGTTGTTCCCATGCTCTGCTTGTTCTCGTAAGATAGAAGCCTACGCCGCTCAAAACTCTTGGCCGCGGGCTTGTCGAGCTCGGCTAATAGCATTCGCTGCACCATGCGGTCGCCTTTGGTGAGAGAGGTGAGGCCGGGGCTGTCCGGATCCTGGAGCAGCGGGTGGTTGCGCGGATTGAGGGACTCCAGGTTGGAGCGGAGCATCCGATCGCGCCGTAGGTAGTCAGCCTTCCCCTCGAGCCAGCGCGCCCACCCGGCGCGGAGCCGTGTCTCGGCGGCCTTAACAGAGGTGGGCTTCAGGAGCAGCGCGTCCTCGATACCGGCGATGGACGAGATCTCGACGCGCAGTTCCAGATCCACCAGCTCGTCGTCCGATCCGAAGGCCGCGGCGGCTATCCGGCGCGGGGAGTCGAGGCGGGGCAGCCCCGCGGGCAGGGATTCTCCGGAGGCGGGGAGGCGGAACGGCAGGCGAGCGGCGCCGGCGACGTGGTCCCAGACGAGGGGCGTGGCGGCCCCCGTGAAGAGGCGGAGACGGAGTCGGCCGCGTCGGCGCCCGCGGCGTCCTCGTCCAGCACGTCGAGCTCATCGATGCGGTCGTCGTCGGGGTTGGCGAGGGAGTCGCCCTCGGTGGCGGTGGCGACGGTGAGCAGCGGGTCGAGCGCGGCGGCCACGTCCTCGTCCTCCTCGTCGGCGAGGAGAGCGGAGGAGTTGTTGGAGTCGGCGGCGGGCGTGGAGGAGCGGGAGCGGGAGGCGGATGTGGGGAAGCGGGAGGAGGACGAGGAGGAGAGGCGCGAGTGGAGGACGGCGAGGGAGAAGAGCAGCAGGAGCGCGGCCGCGGCGGCGCAGAGCTGCGTGCCCAGGCCGGAGCGCCGCCGCGCCTGGTGGGAGTGCGTGCGCGGCAACATGTCGGTTCGAGGCGGGGGAGTTGCGACGCCGCTTTCCCCTCCCCACCTCCCCGCACCAGCAGCAGCCGCGCGACGGACGGACGACGTGGGTTTCTTCGTGTTTAAACCACGCCGACGCCTGTTAGCAGTTCGCGCGGCATCACCAACCGAACTCACCAACCCCTCGTTCACTTCAGGGAGCTGAGCTGCGACTGCGACTTGTTGGGGACCCTGAGCACTGAACTTGGTTCCGTCAGTGTCAGGACCTCAGGGGGCTTCGTTCGGCTGGCTGGAAACTGAAAGTGTGGACTCTGGCACTCTGCCTGAATAGAAGTTCAGAAAACAGAAACACAGACCAGAAGGTTACAAGTTCAGTTCAGAAACAGAGACTAGAAGGTTACAAGTTCAGAAAGTCCTACTAATTGCTATAAACAATACAAACACTATCTTCCAATCGCCATTATCATCTGACTAACAAGCACTTTGTTCTCGTCGTTTGTCAGTTGATCAATCTCCATCGCCCTCGATCTTTGGCCACCCGTTCTCGGCTTGCGACTTGACAAACGAAGCTAGGAGCTTGATGTCATTTTCCGATAGCCGGGGGCCGAAGGTGCACTGTCCTCTTGGGGTGCATTTCTCTCCAAACCCCTGATCAAAATGAAACATACTGCTATTAAAATTCGTTCTCTACTCTCAACAAGAACATAAAGGTTGATCATTGCAGAAGGCAGAACTGACGGGCATTCTTCCTTTCCCATAGTATGTGATGTTATACAATTCCTCCTCCGTGGCAACTCCATTTCTGCAACAAGTTTGCTACCTTGGAGACAGTATCAGGGAGCGGTGAAAAAGCAGCACATTCTTCAGTTTACCGTATGTGAGAGTGACAGGTTACAAGGCTATTCTATACCTCTCGAGGTCCTTGAGGAAAAGAGTGGCTCCCTGGGCACGACCGAGAACAATGGTTAGAACAAACTTGTAAGGGTGCGCTCTGCACAAGGATTTCAGCAACTCACTGGCTGTAGGATGTTTCCTCCCATGTCATGGCAACCGATACAAGCCTTCCGGAACAGCGCCGCGCCTTCTGAAACTGGTTGCGCAAATGCTGCACCATGGGACAAAAAAAAACGCTGATCAGCCTGGATTCCAACTTGTGTGAACGTCCTGTGTAATATGCATTATGCTAGATTCAGTTTTCTTTCCTTCTAGATTGTTTCAGTATGTGATGATAGTTCGCTTGGTTTATCAGCCACCGAAACAGTATTTTTGTCTCACAGAAAAACAGCCAAAATAGCATCAGCCGCGGCTTATCAGCCAAAAAACGGCCAAGCGAACAGCCAAGAGTTGCTTTCATGCCTGCAGACTGCGGAGCATGTACTTATGTTCTTCAGCAAATTCTATAGAAATCGCACCTTTCCTATCCATCCCCCCCCCCACCCCCCACTAAGGCACCACTGTCACTGTGTAACCGCAATGTGCAGTGACAGCGTGAGAACCAAGTGCCAACTAACAGTCTGCTACTGTTACTGTTCAGTATGTAATCAACAACCAAACTCGAATGACACGGAACAGTAGATATATATGGGGTCTACAGATTCCAAGAAGGCACTACTACAAGCAGAGATTCACATGTAATTACGCAATGCAGCGAATACACACAACAATAAAAGTAAAAGCAATAGGTTTGTCATTTGTGCATGTTACAATTACAGCAAGCGAGAACTGGAGAAACCTGGTGAGATAGCAGCAGGCAGGCCAGGGGGTGCAGCTACAAGGAGGAGCGCCGCAGCCAAGAGCGGCGCGGCCTGACGCGCCGCGACGGCGGAAGGGGCGGCAGCACTTCGGCCTGGGCGCGCCTGCTTTAGGCTGGCGCAGCCCGCCGACGACGCTGCCTTCGCCCGAGCAACGGGGGAAGAAGAGAAGCAGGCGCAGTGAAGCCCGGACATCGCGCG